>JAULBY010021997.1:0-18368 GCA_032358315.1 Ophiocytium majus | reverse complement strand
AAAGGAAACAAAATGTCTAAAGATATTAACACACAATTACCAGAAGTAAAATTCAACAAAAACGGATATGAAATCCGCACAGAAGTCCTCGATATGGCCAAAGGTCTTATCACCGAGGAATACCATTCAAAGTTTGCCGGTTGGGAAATGTCAGTTGCTCGTGATGAGAAAACTGGCCAAGTTGTTACCACAGTCGGTATGCCAACATTTCCAGGTCTTGATGAGGTATTAACTGCCGCAGAAAAGATGTATGCATTTGTAAATACCGGTGCAAAAAAATGAACTGGTGGCCTGTTACAGATGAAGAATGGGAAGAATTAAACTACCCAAACGGTAAATAATATAGGGAGCCTTGACGGCTCCCTTTCTTTGAGTTATACTTTATATCATGAAAAAAAATCTAAGACCCGGTTATATTGCTACTACCACTGGTGGCAAACCCATCCTGAAAAAGGTTCGTTCCAAAACGAATCAAGATGTTTACTATACCTATTCAAATTGGGCAACCAATGAGATTGAAGGAATAACTTTTATTCCTGTGGTAAAAGCAATACCAAATCAAACCAAAAATCAAGTAGTTTTTTATATGCGTAAAGATAATGTGGAGTTTATCAAGTGAATAGAATCGAAACCTGGAATATCAATCAACGCCATTCATTCAATCCAAGTAGTAAAGAGGATTTGAAAAAGGTAAAATATTTCTTACACAATAATAAGTGGGAATCCAATTGTCCATTTTATTTGGAGTGGCCATATTTGGATATTCCAACCATGATAAAAGATAAGATTGTAAATTATACACTCAAAGGTGTAAAATGAACTGGCTAAAATATTCTGGTTGTAATATCACTTTGAAATTAAATCCATTTCATTGGAGATTTCATTGTGCTTATAATCAAACTAATGAAGCATGGGAACAAGACGCTTTGGTATTAGAACTATTTCCCATTACCATTAGGCTATGGATTGATGATGGAAGTTGGTAAAAATTTTAAAAAAGAAAAGTGAAGAATGAAAAAGTATTTTATTGTATTATTATTATCATTGAGTTCTTTTACCGCTTTAGCGTGGGAGCCAACACCAGGAAAACCTGTTAATATTATTATTGCTTATAGTCCTGGTTCTGCTAATGAATTGTTAACTAGAAAAGCTATATCAATTATTAACAAAAAACATAATGTTAATTTTGTGATTGAATTAAAACCTGGTGCCTATGAACTGATTGGTATGAATCATTTTGCTGATGCTGCTAGTGATGGATATACATTATATTCTCCTGGCGCCGGTGCTTATTATGGAACACCAGTTTGGTTTAAAGGTAAAGTTAAAACTGATCCAGTTAATTGGGAATATGTAATCAATTTAGGTCAATCACCTGTTGCATTATTTGCTAAATCTGATAGTGGTGTTAATACTCCTAAAGATTTTGCTAAAGCGCTTGATGAAGGTAAAAAAATTAACGTTGGTACCGGTGCACCAGTATTTGTATTGGCATATGAATATATGGTTAAACAACATAAAGATAATAATGCACAAAGAATTCAATACAATGGTCCTGCACCAGTAGTACAAGCTGTAGTTGCTAAAGATGTTGAATTTGGATTAACACCGTTATCGATGGTTGTTGAATTTGCTAAAGACAACCGATTAAAAATTGTTGGAATTACAGGTACTGGCAATTCAACATATCCAAAACTTACTGATGAATTTAAAGGTCTTACTACCGAGGCCGAAGTTGGTATGGTCCTACCTCAAGCAACACCAAAAGTAATTTCTGATTATTATAAAAAGATTTTTGCTGAAGCAACATCGTCACAAGAATATAAAGATTTTTTAACATCCATTCATTGGTACGATTCTTTAAAAACTCCAGAGAATTATAGAGCATGGGTATTTGAACAAAGAAAAAAATGGATGCCTGTTGCTGAAACGGTTGAATTTAAATAAGATATGAAACAGAAATTTATTGATGCCTACATGGATGTAGCAAAACGATTTGCCAAACTGTCATCGGCCAAAAGATTACAGGTCGGTGCCATTGTGGTAAAAGATGACCGAATCATTAGCATCGGTTACAATGGTATGCCTGCTGGATGGACCAATGAGTGTGAGGACTACATCCAGTTGTCGGATGATACCATCACCACCAAAACCAAACCTGAAGTCATCCATGCAGAAGCCAATGCCATCGCTAAGTTGGCCAGAGGCAACGAATCTGGAGAGGGTTCCATCATGTTCCTGACCCATGCTCCGTGTCTTGACTGTGCCAAGCAGGTATATACCACAGGAATAAAAAAAGTTTATTACCAAAACTCTTATAAAAACACACAAGGTCTTGATTTCCTTGAGAAATGTGGCGTGGAAGTAGTCAATATTTCACCAGGTGAAATCTGGGAGCTTGATAAATAATAGTAAGTGTGATATAATCCTATTGAAATGTGCTTATTGGGTCAACTTATTAAGGAGAGACCTAATGCAGTTAAGTATAGTTGGTTGTCCCGATAAAAAACGTTTCCGCCCGTTTGTGAGAAGGGCTGCTTTATTTTACGCTTCAGAATTGATGTCCAAGAAAGTCCTGGAGAATGTTTATCTGAGGATTAAGTTTTCAGATAAGATTGCTGCCTTTGGATATGCAGAAATTATTGGTTATAATGATTCTCGTAAAGCGAGAGAATTTGAAATAGAATTGCATTCGGGTATTGGTGCTAGAAATATATTGAAAACCTTAGCACACGAAATGACACATATCAAACAATATGTGTATAGTGAAACCAATGAAACATTAACTCGTTGGAAAGGTTTAAAAATTGATTCTGATACCCTTGATTATTGGGACCAGCCATGGGAAATTGAAGCCTTTGGTATGGAGACCGGATTGTTTAGTAAGTTTGCAGTAAAAGAAAAACTGTGGGACGTATTTAATAATGTTGCAAATCCGGATGGTACAATAGAACCAGAGGAACTAGGTTGGAAGTAATGGATATATAATACTACAATGAACAATAAATTTATAAACTCCTCAGTCACAAATTATACACCGTCAAGTGCATGGTGTAGAGGGGTTCGTTTGTAAATTTTGTAGTACTTAGATTTTATACGAACCCAAGACTAAACATCTTGGGTTTTTTGTTTTCCGTTTCTCGCTGGTGTAGTGGTAGCACAAGGCACTCCAAACGCCTTAGTTGGGGTTCGATTCCCTAGCGGGATGCCAGTTTTATGGAAGGTTGGCCGAGTGGTTAAGGCAACGGTTTGCTAAACCGTCATCGAGTAATCGGTGCATTGGTTCGAATCCAATATCTTCCGCCAGTTTTATCGGAGTATCGGCAAGTGGTATGTCACTCGCTTTGGGAGCGAGATTTCGAAAGTTCGATTCTTTCTACTCCGACCATGTTGTTTTGGTACAACAAACGCTTGACATATTGTATGGATAGTGTATAATGTTTTACTTATATGCACCTATCGTCTATCGGTTAGGACACCGCCCTTTCACGGCGGGAAGAGGAGTTCGATTCTCCTTAGGTGTACCACATATTGAAGCACATTTAAACCTTAACGGGTCGGGATTGGTAAGCCAGAACCTCTATTAATAAGTTTGAGGATTTATTAATAAGTTCATTTCACCTTAGTGTGCTTCAATATGGGGAAGAAGAATCAATGGTGATTCAGCGGGCTGTAAACCCGCCGCCTTACGGCACGACTGGTTCGATCCCAGTATTCCCCACCAGTTTTAACATTAGGTAAGGTGTGACCGGAGGCATCGGCACTTAATATCACCAGACCCGTAGGTAACCAACTCCAAGATTGGGATTCCTACCTAATGTTAAATTCAGTTTGTTGTATCAAGTGTAATGATTGGGTTGAGTGATCCTCTCGGCCGAACAACAACGGAGGTGGCCGTCCCGTTTACATAACGAGCCCCATATTTTGAAATAACAAAGTAAATTTTGTAGTAATAACAAAGTAAATTTAGGGAGAGTATTATGAAAAAGAAAACTACTCCTCAACCACGAAACTATCTTGTCAAGTTGGCATTGTTTCGTAAAGCAGGAAGTCATAAGAAAAGTAATAAAGCTATGAGGCGTTTAGAGAAATCTAAAAAGAATTATTATAGTAAAGCATACTGCCACTTAATAAAATATATGTGGAGTTTTGCCGGCACACCTTCCACGGGTCAGTAATAGGTTCGAAACTATTGCGTAGTATGCTTCATTATAATCATTCTGGCCATAGCACAACGGATAGTGCAGTAGCCTTCTAAGCTATTGATAGAAGTTCGATTCTTCTTGGCCGGACCAAGGGCCGATAGCTCAGTTGGTTAGAGCAGAGGACTCATAATCCTTTGGTCGAAGGTTCAAGTCCTTCTCGGCCCACCAAGCCCCTTTAGTTAAATGGTATAACACTTGATTTGTAATCATGGATTAGCAGTTCGATTCTGTTAAGGGGCACCAAGTATACCACATAATGTATTGACATTGTGTATAGATAATGTTATAGTATTGAATATGCGGTCGGGGTATAGAACCAGATTAGGTGTCCAACTTAATCACTTAGTGCGAATCTAAGCCACCGCTCCAGTTTATGCGGAGTGTAATAGTACGATTTGAGATACCCTCTCGAATTATCTGAGCAAAGCAGGCCTCCGCTCCATTTCATGAGGGTAATATGGCAGTCGCAAAAACCAAAAAGAAAAATCCAATGATGACCAAGAATGGTAAACAGCGTTTAGGTCCTTTGAATATTGAACAACTAACTAAAATGTTAGATGGTGCTCGTAAAAAACATATTCCAAAAATCAAGAAAGCAATTGCTAAACGATTGCAAACTCAGAAATTTGGCAAAGATGCAGAACCTGTAGCTTCAGAATAAAAGTTTCAATTCCGGAGTAGCTCAGTTGGTAGAGCGCAAAACTGTTAATTTTGATGTCCTTGGTTCGACCCCAAGCTCTGGAGCCAAAAGAATATGTGTAACAATAGCGGTGTAGCTCAGCAGTAGAGCGCCGGACTCATAATCCGGATGTCGGTAGTGCGAATCTATCCACCGCAACCAACAAGGAGATATTATGTCAGAAGATGATAAAAAATTTCGTGAAGAACAATTAAAAAAAGTTCGAGATTTAAAACCTGTCGGCCATACTCAACAAAGACCAGCATTAAAACCTAAACCAAATTTTGTTCCTAAAAATACTTTAATGCGTAAAGCTGGTAGAGGTAGGTAACACAACCTAACTTAAAGTATTTTGTCCCGCAGCTAAAACACAACTTAAAGTTTTACTCATTTCAATCAATGTCCACGTTCCCGTTTCTCTGCTGGAAAACATAACAATCTGAGTTTTACCTTGAGTTATTTTATTTGTATAAAAGAAAACAACAGATTCTTTGAATTGATTCTCCATTGCATAGAAAAGTGTTTCGGTTGGAAAACATTGTACTTGTTTGCTGTAGGAATCGACTTTTTTTTCTTTAGCTGTTGCCAACAATGGTATTAAAACAAAAATTAATAAGAATATTTTTTTCATTATGTTCCTTTGTTGGTATATAATTATTTATATCTTTACATTTGTATATTTTAGTAGTATAATGATTCATTGTGCGGGATTAGTTAAATGGTATAACTAAAGGTTTCCAACCTTTCGTCATCAGTTCGATTCTGATATCCCGCTCCACTTTTGTTAGGAGAAATCATGGAAGTATTAGCACTTAAATTAGTTACCGGAGAAGATTTACTTGGTGAATTAGAATCACAATCGGAAACCGAATTTGTTATCGTAAACCCTGTCGGCATTGCAGTTGTTCGTGGTAAAGATGGCACACCACAAGTTGGATTCTCACCGTTCCCTATTCATGCGGAACAAAAATCGGGCGCAACTATTGCCTTGGCCAAGAAAAATGTAGTATACTCTTATACACCAGCAGAAGATTTTATTACTAATTATAATTCTATCTTTGGATCTGGTATTATTGTTCCACCACAAAAATCTTTAATTACAGGCTAAATTGAGTAAATTCTATACAAATGTTCAATGTTTTGGTAACAACATCTTCTATCGTGGTGTTATGGATGGTCAGAAGGTTAAACAAAAGATTGAATATTCACCATCACTCTTTCTTCCATCACGGAAGAATCCACAAGGAATCTACAAATCATTAACTGGTCTTCCACTAGACCAGAAAATCTTTGGTACAATCCGAGAAGCAAGAGATTACGTTAAACAATTTGATGGCATTCCAGGTGCACCAGTCATCTATGGCCAAACTCGATTTGAATATGCCTTTATTGCAGAACAACACAAAGGTATGGTTGATTATGATTATGACCATATCTCTATTGCCGTAATCGATATCGAGGTGGGTTCAGAGAATGGATTTCCTGATCCTTATAAAGCAGAAGAACCTATCACAGCAATCTGTATTAAATTTCTAAACCAATCACCGTTGGTCTTTGCCTGTGGTGAATATGAAGTGCAAGGTAATGAAGTGTATATTCGTTGTAAAGATGAATACTCACTCTGTAAACAATTCATGCACTATTGGAAAGACAAATATCCGGATGTCATTACTGGTTGGAACACCAAGTTCTTTGATATACCATATCTTGTCAATCGATTCAAAAAGATTCTTGGCGAAGATGAAGCCAAGAAATTATCTCCTTGGAATTATATTACAGAACGTAAAGCAAGAGTTAATAACCGTGAACTGATTGAATACAGTTTGGTGGGTATCTCATCACTTGATTATATCGAACTATACAAATGGTATTCACCAAGTGGCAAGTCACAAGAATCGTATCGTTTGGATGCAATTGCTCAAGTTGAATTAGGTGAAGGCAAAATCTCCTATGATGAGTATGACAATCTACACTCATTGTATCGTTTGAACTTTCAGAAGTTTATTGAATACAACATTAAAGACGTTGAGTTGATTGTTAAGTTGGAAGATAAGTTGAAGTTACTTGAATTGGCAGTAACTTTGGCTTATGATACTAAATCAAACTTTGATGATGTGTTTGCACAAACTCGTATGTGGGATGCTCTGACCAATGCTTACCTCTTAGAAAAGAATATTATTGTACCGCCTCGTATCATCAAAGAAAAAGATGGTATGTTTGAGGGTGCATATGTGAAAGAAGTTCAAGTTGGTGCTCACGCATGGGTTGCCTCGTTTGACTTGAACTCTTTGTATCCTCACTTGATGATGCAATATAATATCAGTCCCGAAACCTTGATTGAACCAGAAAACTATTCAGAAGAAATGCGTAATATTCTTTCACAAGGTGTTTCCGTTGAGAAGATGTTAAAGAAAGAAATCAATACGGATGGATTGGTAACTGCAACCTTAACACCGAACGGACAATTCTTTCGTACCGACATTCAAGGTTTCTTGCCAAGGATGATGGAAGAAATGTATGATGATAGAAGTAAGTTTAAGAAATTAATGCTTAAAGCAAAACAGGAATATGAGAATGAAAAAGACCCAAGCAAACTTTATGAAATTGAAAAACGTATTGCCAAGTATAACAATATCCAATTGGCGAAAAAAGTTTCTCTCAATTCTGCTTACGGCGCTCTTGGTTCTCAGTATTTTCGTTTCTATGATTTGCGGATGGCTCTTGGTGTTACTACTACCGGGCAATTAAGTATTCGTTGGATTGAGGCCAAGATTAATGCTTGGATGAATAAACTTTTGGAGACCAAAGATGTTGATTATGTTATTGCTTCTGATACTGATTCAATTTACCTACGAATGGGAGAGCTGGTTAATAAATTTATCAAGGATACATCCGATAAACAAAAAGTAATTTCTCTTATGGACAAGGTCTGTAAAGATAAACTTGAACCATTCATTGATACATCTTATAAAGAATTGGCAGATTATGTCAAAGCACCTAAACAGAAGATGCAAATGAAACGTGAAGGTCTATCCGACAAAGGTATCTGGACTGCCAAGAAACGATACATTCTCAATGTCTATAACAATGAAGGTGTTCAATACAACGAACCACAAATGAAGGTGATGGGTCTTGAAATGATTAAGTCATCCACACCTGCCGTCATTCGTGAGAAAATGAAAGAAGCCATTACGATTATAATGAATGGAACGGAAGAAGATATTCATGAATTCATTAAGCGGGCCAAAAAAGATTTCATGGGTTTGCCACCAGAAGAAATCTCCTCACCCCGTGGTTGTAACGGACTATCTAAATACTCCGATTCATTATCGATGTATAAATCTGGAACACCAATGCACGTTAAAGGTGCCATTTTATATAACCACTATCTTAAAGAGAAAAAACTTACTAAAAAGTACCCACTCATTCAAGAAGGCGAGAAACTAAAATATAGTTATCTCAAGATGCCTAATCCATTCAAAGATACAGTCATTTCATTTCCTGGTCGTTTACCCGTAGAATTCGGACTCAATGAATATATTGATTATGATGTCCAATTTGAAAAGGCTTTCTTGGAACCAATCAAAGTTATCTTAGATTGTATGAAGTGGTCTACTGAGAAAGTAAGCAGTTTGGAGGATTTCTTCTCATGATTTACTTTACATTCGCTGCAGCATTCCTGTTATCTGCCATTGCTGGTTATTATTCAGTAATAGGTCTTGCTGCCATTTTTATGGGTGCATTTTGGCCAGTAATTATTATGGGTGGTTCACTTGAATTTGCCAAGTTAGTTACTGCTTCTTGGTTATATCGAAACTGGAAAACTGCACCCTTTTTATTACGGACATATTTGGTTATTGCCGTGATGTTACTCATGCTCATCACATCGATGGGTATTTTTGGTTTCTTGGCTAAAGCACACATTGATTCAACATTGGATGCT
This sequence comes from Ophiocytium majus, assembly GCA_032358315.1. NCBI lineage: Eukaryota > Xanthophyceae > Mischococcales > Ophiocytiaceae > Ophiocytium > Ophiocytium majus. The sequence continues at coordinate 9,541 of JAULBY010021997.1, read as the reverse complement.
GGTGCAAATTCGGTAGAACTTAAAACACTCAATCAACAACAAAAGATTGCTGATGAAAGATTGAACTATCTATTAGCAAGAGCCAAGGATCCATCTACGGCAAGTAATCAGTTAGATCGGCAAATTCAAAATACACAAAAAGAACTTACCGAAATTAACAAGAAACGATTACCACTTCTCCGTGAAGAAAACAAACTTGTGGCTGATATTGGTCCAATCAAGTATGTGGCAGATATGTTCTTTGAAGGTGAAGGTTCAGTAGATAAGGCAGTTAGACTGGTAATCTTTATCATTATGCTTGTATTTGACCCATTGGCTGTGTTATTATTAATAGCAGCGAATATCTCTATGAGAAAACCAGAAGAAACTAAGCCAGTTGAAAAGACTTGGGATGATTTCTTTAAATCTGCACCATTACCAGATGATTCGATTGAAATTGAAAAAGAAAATATTGTTGATATTGAAGAAAAGGTTGAGGAAAAAGAAGAAGAACCCATTGTAATTGATGGAACTTCTGGTGAAAGTATTCCTCCAATATCAAAACGTAAACGTGGATTTCCCAATAGGAAATCTAAGATAGATAGTATGTATGTAGATGATGCTGAGCTTGCATTTCGTAAAAAGGAAAATGAATGAGTATACTTGATAAAATTAAAAAGAATAGTTCGATTAAAGAATCCGCCATTCTATCGAAATCAAAATTCTTCACACAGAAGGATATGATTCCAACATCAGTACCAATTATTAACGTGGCACTCTCAGGTCGCCTCGATGGTGGTTTAACACCGGGTCTTACGATGTGGGCAGGTCCGTCCAAACATTTTAAGACAGCATTTTCATTATTAATGGCCAAATCTTACTTGGACAAATATCCTGATGCAGCTTTGTTATTCTATGATTCGGAGTTTGGAACGCCGCAATCCTATTTTGATTCCTTTGGTATTGATACTAATCGTGTTCTTCATACCCCTCTTACCGATATTGAGCAACTTAAAATTGACTTGATGCAACAACTTAATCAAGTTGAACGAGGTGACCATTTAATTGTAGTTGTTGATTCAATTGGTAACTTGGCTTCTATTAAAGAAGTTAATGATGCACTCGATGGTAAAACTGTTGGTGATATGTCAAGAGCCAAAGCAGTTAAATCATTATTCAGAATGGTCACACCACACTTATCACTTAAAGATATTCCAATGGTTGTAGTGAATCACACCTACATGGAAATTGGAATGTTTCCTAAAGCAATCGTAGGCGGCGGAACAGGTTCTTATTATTCAGCCGATAACATCTTTGTATTAGGTCGCCAACAAGAAAAAGAAGGTACTGAAGTTGTGGGTTATAACTTCATTATTAACGTGGAGAAATCAAGATATGTTAAAGAAAAGTCTAAAATTCCTGTTGCTGTTTCTTTCGATGGTGGTATTAGCCGTTGGAGTGGATTACTTGATATCGCACTTGATTCCGGTCTTGTTATTAAGCCATCTAACGGTTGGTATTCACGGGTTGATGTAAAAACTGGTGAAGTAGAAGAAAAGAAATGGCGTATCAAAGATACTGACAGTAAAGAATTTTGGATGCCACTTATTACTAGTGAAAAATTCCAAAGTTATGTTAAAGACAAATATCAAATTGCTTCTGGTTCTATCATGCAAGGAGGCGAAGAAGAATTATTTGATGAAGTCGTTACTATGAATGGAACAGAAGAATGATAGAAGGTATTGATTACTGCTTCATTTATCCGAAAGAAGATGATGCTGCGGTACATATAAGATTACTTGATGGTCCTTACAAAGATACCACATACAAATATGGTAGAGTTGGGTTTGAGGAAAAAGATGAACAGGTCTATTTACAATTCAAGTTTGATGTGATAGAATCCACCATTAAGAAAAGTAAATTGGAAAAAGATAATGATTTTAAAAACTACATTGGTGACTTGTTGTGTGAAATTATGTCATCCAACATTGAGCAGGAAATAATTGATGAAACTGGAACAATCGATTCTGAAGAATCTGGTCTATAATGAGGACTACCTAAGAAAAGTATTACCATTCTTAAAAGATGATTATTTCTCCGACAGAACGGAGAGAACACTATACAATGAAATCACCTCGTTTACTGAAACTTACAATACTCCGCCTACGATTGAAGCACTCTCAATTGCCGTCAAAGAGAGGAACAATCTTTCGGATGACGAAGTTAAGAACTGCGAAACTTATCTCAAAGAAATTGAAGTTCATAGCAAAGACCAAACCGAGATACAATGGCTTGTTGACAAGACAGAAAAGTTTTGCCAAGAGAAGGCGGTATACAATGCTGTATTGGGGGCAATTTCAATTCTCGATGGTAAGGACAAAAGTAAAGACAAAGGTGCTATTCCCACTATACTATCGGACGCCTTGGCCGTTTCATTTGACACAACAGTAGGCCACGATTACTTAGAGAACTCGGATGAGCGATATGAATTTTATCACCGCAAAGAAGAACGAATCCCCTTTGATTTGGAATATTTCAACAAAATTACTAAAGGTGGACTCCCAGCAAAAACTCTTAATATTGCTCTTGCTGGTACTGGCGTTGGTAAATCTCTGTTTATGTGCCATGTTGCTGCCGGTGCTATGGTTCAAGGAAAAAATGCATTATACATTACTCTTGAAATGGCTGAAGAAAAGATTGCCGAAAGAATAGATGCAAACTTGTTGAATGTAACACTTGATGATTTAATGGACCTCCCAAAAGAAATGTATGACAAGAAGGTTGCCAAAGTTCGTGAAAAGACCACCGGTAAACTTATCATCAAAGAGTATCCAACCGCTTCAGCCTCTACATCACATTTTAGGACTCTATTAAATGAACTTAATCTTAAACGTAGTTTTAAACCTGATATTATTTTTGTTGATTATCTTAATATCTGTTGTTCTTCCCGCATTAAGGCTGGTGCGAATATTAACTCCTACACTTATGTCAAGAGCATCGCTGAGGAGCTTAGAGGTTTGGCGGTTGAGTATAATGTTCCTATTGTATCTGCAACTCAAACTACCAGAAGCGGATTTACAAGCAGTGATCCAGGTCTTGAAGATACGAGTGAAAGCTTTGGACTTCCCGCCACGGCAGACTTGATGTTTGCTTTGATTTCTTCTGAAGAACTAGAAGAACTTGGCCAGATTATGGTGAAACAGTTAAAGAATCGATATAATGATCCAGGTTATTATAAACGATTTACCGTTGGTGTTGACCGGTCCAAAATGAAGTTATATGATATCGAACAATCTGCACAACTTGGTATTGCCGATGCTGGTAATCAAGTTGGTTCACATAACAAAATTAAACATGATAAGAAATCATTTGAAGGCTTTAAAGTATGATATTAACTAGAGACCAAGCTTTACATTGTGCTAAAGTATTTAATGACTACTTCAGTAATATTGGAAGTACCGAAGAATATATGCGTGATGAGAAGTTAAAGAACCTCAGTAATATGCCATCTTCTTTATTTCCAATTGAAGATGATTTATTCTCAGATTTCTCTATGCACCCAAATGATATGGATATTGAAGTATGTGAAATTGATGGTACCACTTGGGAATCATTACTTTCAATTACCAGTTCACACATCAATAAATCTCCAGTTGGTAAGAATATACAATTGGCAGTCAAGGAGAGGAACTCAGGAAAGATTGTAGGATTCATTCGGTTGGGTTCACCAGTAATCTATATGAAACCTAGGAATGAACTCTTGGGACAAGTTTGGATTCAAAATGAAGATACTGCCAAGCGATTCAATACAGCCTGTGTTATGGGGTTTGTAATTGTACCAGCACAACCGTTTGGATTTAATTACCTAGGTGGCAAACTTCTATCTGCCATTTGTACCAGTCACACAGTCAGAGAAATCTGCAATAAGAAATATGGTATGAATCTATGTCTATTTGAAACCACCAGTTTATATGGTTCTACAAAATCAGTATCACAATATGATGGTATGAAACCTTATATTCGTTTTCGTGGTTTAACTGAATCTGATATTGTACCAATGATGCACGGTGACCGATATCATAATCTAAAAAACTATGTTGAGGATATTACTGGAGATTTATTGGCAGGCGATACATCGACCACCAGTAGAAAGCTAAGAACATTTACCAAGATTATTGCCTTAACAAAAGCCGCTTTAAAAGGAACAACTGAAGGCAATGATTTCAACATAACGATTGAGAATGCCAAAAAGTTGACAGAAAAGAAAAGATATTATACATCTGATTTTGGGTATAGTAACTCCGTTGACTATATGAATTGTAAAACCGACATCTTGGTTCCCGGTGAAAATTATGAGAAACATGAACTGAAAAATATCATTTCTTGGTGGAAACAAAAAGCAACAAATCGTTACGATACATTAAAATCTGAGGGTCGGTTAAGAACAGAACTTGAAATCTGGACTTCAGGTAAAGACATCCAAATTATCAGATAAATACTTTCATTTGAATAGAATTTAAAATGGCGTATACCTTTTTTCCAACCAGTGCGACAGAAATTTCACAAACACTTAAAAATGTGGAACCAATTCGTTTGAATGAAATAATAACATTATATGGTTATCTCAACGGAAAATTTCCAAAAAATACAACTCCAATTAATATTGATCCGGATAAATTATCTTCTGTAAATATATCAAGAGGCCTGCAAGGAGATATTGATATACCAAGCATTAAAAGAGAAGTTGGTTTGATTAAAACTTCTATTAAATTTGGTAACGGATCCGCTGGTGGTCGAGGCGTGAATAATCAAGGTAATTTATTTGAAGGAACTTTTGCTGAAAATATTAGACAATGGTGGAACGGTGAAAATATAGCTGACGTTAAAATCTTTGATGCTATTGAGGACATTGCAAATACCTATGGGTTGAAAAAATTAAAAGAACTTAAAGTTGAAGAACTTAATGTGCAAGAAGTTGGTGAATTAAACAACCGTAGACCCTTAATTTTCTCTCCTAAGATTTTAATATCATCCAAAATTCCCGTGATTGATAACAACTTAGGTGAAATTCTTTCGGATATTACACTCAAAAGTGGTAATAAAAATGTTGCATATTTAAGTTTGAAACTTGGAAATACAGTAACTTTTTTTAATTCGGGAGTTAAAACCATTTTAATTCCACAAGAAATTAAAAATGCTAATGGTTTGAAGTTATTAAAAATGTTTAATATCGAACCGACACTTTTTTGTGATGTATTTAACGGTAAAATTAAAAAAAGTCATAGTGAAAATGTTTGGAAAACAATGACGCAATCACAAAAATCAGCATTAAAAGACTTTTTAATTTCAGGTATTGGCCATGGTTATCATGTTATACATAAATTTCCAAGCAAAATAAAATCAACACAAATTGATAAAAAATATATGATAGATTCGGCCACACCATCCTCTTGTGTAATATACTATGGTGGCAAAACTGGCACCGGCAAACGAATAGATATGGAAATAGAAACAAAAAAATATTTTCTTAAACTGAATATTCGTGATTCACAAGGACGTGATGGTTATCCTTCAAGAATCATGGCAGATTTTACTTACAAATAAAAGGTTAAATTATGTCATTAATTGATTTTGATAAACTCTCTCAAGAATTTAATCTTGATGATAATGATTTTGGTTTTTCTGCCGTATCGGAAGAAGAATATAATTCAGTTATTAATAAGACAGCAGAAACGGCCGATGATTATAAAACTAGATTGAATGAATTGGAGAAGATGATTATTCCTTTTCTCACCAAATTACATTCGACAGGAGATAAAGAATATATATATTGGCCGAATCGTAAACCGGCAATCGAAAAACAAATAGAGAAAATATTGAAACTAACAAGAGGTTAATTATGCAATTTTATGATGATGTGAGAAGTAGACTTGGCCATAGACAAAGTGGATTTGATTATATTTTTGATTATCTCAAAACATTAAAAGAACCCCTCATAGTAGAAACTGGTTGTGCAAGGCAACTGGATAATTATGAAGGTGACGGACAAAGTAGTTTACTGTTTGACAAGTATATCAACGAGTATGGTGGCCATTTTTGGACAGTAGACCTTGCAGAAGAATCGGTCAACTACTCCAGAAGTAAAGTAATATCAGAAAATAGTGCTGTAGCATTAGGTGATAGTATTACCAAACTCAAGGACCTAAATTCCATTTTATTAAAATCCGAAAAGAAAATTAATTTCCTTTATTTGGATTCATTTGATGCTCCCCGTGACCAACCTGAAGTCGTTTATATGAGTGCCGTTCACCATTTATATGAATTGGTTACAATTGCACCCTCACTAGCGGATGGTGCTTTGATTGGCGTAGATGATAATTGGGTTGAAAACGGTCAATTGGCAGGCAAAGGCCAATTTGTTTTTGATTATATGCAAAAAAGTGGTCGACCTCTGTGTCATGATGGCTACCAATTATTTTGGAAATGGTAATGAGTGCAACAGTAATTATACCAACAACAGGTGCAGCAACAGTTTATGATGCTATTAAATCTGTATTGGATCAAACTTATGATACCAAGTGTTACATTGTTTGTGATGGACCGAATTTTGTTCATGCAGTAAGAAATCATATAAAAGTATTTGAAACACATCCAAACTATAAAAAAATACTTGTTTGTAATTTGCCTTTGAATGTAGGTGCTAATGGTTTTTATGGCCATCGTGTCTATGCAGCTTTCACACACTTAGTGGATACAGAATATGTGTTATATCTTGACCAAGATAATTGGTTCAAACCAAATCATGTAGAATCTTGTGTTAAAACAATACAAGAAAAACAATTAAGTTGGTGTTATTCTCTCCGTGATATCTATGAAGATAATACTTTTATTTGTCACGATGATTGTGAATCATTAGGCAAGTGGCAAACTTATCATGGTGTCAATCATATTGATACCAATAGCTATTGCCTTAAAACAGAAATTGCGATAAAATTGGCCTCTGCTTGGCATGGCGGATGGGGTCAAGATAGAGTATTTTTTCAAACAGTAGCACAATACTTTCCCAAATTCGATTGCACAAATGAATATACAGCAGACTACCGAGTTGCTGGCAATGCAGGTTCCGTTTCTAAAGAATTCTTTATGAATGGAAACAATATAATGAATGACAAATATAATGGAGATTTCCCGTGGCGAAAAAAGACCTTATCATCGGCGCCTTCACCAACTATAACTATAACCAGCTCAAACCTTGGGTAGAATCAATTGATGAATGTGGTTTTATTGGCGACAAAGTTATGGTCGTTGGTAATGCCTCACAAGAAACAATTGGTGAGTTAATCAAACGTGATTTCATCATCGTGCCTATGCCACAGGCAAACATTCCAATCCATGTATTACGATTCTTAGCCATCTATGAGTTCCTCAGAACCAATTGGGAAAAGTATCGTTATGTAATCACCACAGATGTCAAAGATGTTTACTTTCAAACTGATCCAAGTCTGTGGTTGAAAGACCATATTGGTTTACATTATAAGTTAGTTGCCGGTTCAGAAGGTATGTTATATAAAGATGAACCTTGGGGTAACGAAAATCTTATGCAAACTTATGGTCCGTATGTTTACGAACACTTCAAAAACAATGAAATCTACAATGTAGGAACAATCGGTGGCGCATCAGAGTATGTTAAAGATATGGTTTTCAACATCTTTACTAATGCAACCAACCGACCAATTCCTATCGTTGACCAAGCAGTATACAATGTATTGATTCAAACACAACCATTTAAGAATGTAATTAAGTTTGCACAACAGAAGGATGGTTGGGCTTGTCAAGCAGGCACAACAGTAGATCCGGCAAAGATTGAACAGTTCAGGCCACTCTTAACTGAGGCAGAGCCAACATTCAAAGATGGCATCGTATATACCTCTGAAGGTGAACCTTTTGCTATTGTTCATCAGTATGATAGAGTTCCTGAATGGAAAGAATATATCATGAATAAGTATAAGCAAGAAAACCCAAATAATTATTTCGTTTATAGGACCTGAAATGAATTTTGAACAAGAATATCTCGATGCTTGTGGTCGTTCTACCGATATCAACGAGCATCTACCCACACTATCAGATTTAACTTCTGAATGTAAACACGTTACAGAACTTGGAGTAGGTTGGGCTCAAAGTACCAGAGCATTTCTACGACACGATGTAACGATGCACAGTTATGAATATATGCCTCAACCTGGTATTGAAGATTTTTTTAAACAAGCAAAAGAATCGGGCCGTAATGTAACTCTCCATGTTGCAGATACTCGTAAGGTAGAAATTGAACCTACTGATTTGTTATTTGTTGACAGTTTACATATCTATGAACAAGTGCAAAAGGAATTAGAACTTCATGCCGACAAAGCAAAGAAGTATATTGTATTCCACGACACAACGTCATTTGAACATAATGGTGAGTTTGGTGGTCGAGGTATTTGGACAGCAATCCAAGAATTCATTGATTCACATCCAGAATGGCAGATGAAACATCGATACACTAACAATAATGGTTTAACGGTGTTACAACGTGTCTAATATATCTTTTTTTCACATGGCTTCGGTTTATCCAAAAGCAACCACAGAAATAGTTAAGAATGCTAGATTGCATCATCCTAACGAATATTATTTCTTGGGTGTAGATAACACATTTAGTTATCAAATGGTGGCCGATATCTATGAAACTGATTATAAATTTTATCACACCAAACTTGGTGGACCAAAGGAAGATTATGGTTATCGTTTAGATGGCACAATAGAATTTTTAAATAGATTCAAAACTGCTTGCCTTTCATCCAAATCATCACATATAATCATGATGGAAGATGATGTTCTAATTACCAAACCTATCACAGTTAATCCTGAGTGGGAACACGCTTGTGCCGATACCAAAATTGGTAATATTATTCCTGAGACCGTTATTACAATGATTGAAGAACACTCAGGTAAACGACCTACATTCACACAATACGGAGCAGGTGGCGGTTCAATATTTAAAGTATCCACATTCTTAGATAACTTTGATTCTAATATTGCATGGTTTGAAAAGTATTTTGATATGATTCAAATGGTTTATCCAACAATTGGATATATTGACTGTTTTATGAATGTGTATTATTGGTTAGCAGGTAAAGATTATTCAGTTAATTCTCATCGTGCAGATACACATAATCACCAACCAGGATTTGATTATGAAACGTTTATAAGTAATCAACCACCTGAAATTGAAATTATAAACAACTATAAGAAGTATTATTATGAATGATATTACAATTGTAACAGCTTTCTTTGACATCGGCCGTGGAGAATGGAGTCCCGACAAAGGGTTACCACACTACTTACAAAGAACAAACGACACCTACTTGGAAAGATTTGGCCACATGGCTAAACTTGAAAATGATATGGTTGTCTACACATCTAAAGAATTTGTAGATGATATTAAGTCATTAAGACAAAATAGGCCTACACAAATTTTTACGCTTGACTTCCAAAATAGTTTTAAAAAACTAAGAGAAGAAGTTCA
>JAULBY010021986.1:0-18368 GCA_032358315.1 Ophiocytium majus | reverse complement strand
GGAACTCCCGCCTGTCGGATACGTACAGCGACCCCGCCAGGCGCTGCATGACTTCTCCGCACGTGATGGGGCGCTGCAACAAGTACTACCTGTGAAACGCCATGCGCGGGCTAGTGCATGTGGGTCTTGCAAAGGTGACTATGTGTGCTACCTACACACGTGTAAGCAGTATGTTGCTTTCTTATTCGAAGGTGCTTGGAAACTACTTCAAGTTCGGCTACCGGCATCCAACTTGCACATTCGTTAGCAATTGCCACGAAACACACGCACATTCCTGGGATCCTGCATCGTCCTCAGACTGGACCATGATCAACCACCTCAAGTACAGCACCAAAAACAAGCAGGGCGGGACTTGTCCACCTTTGTTTCCTGCAGAACTACAGGAAGCTATTACAGCAGCCGCCAAGTACTGTACTTCGCATGTGCATGCAGGCTGTGCTGCACGGCATGCCTAGCAAGGGCCAGCGCTAAACTGCCAGGCAGCCGCAACGACGGTCATGTAGACCTGAAGCCCACAACAACTGTTATTCGCTGCATTTCATCTGCTTGCAGTGCAGGTCAAACCAGCAGCAACAAGCCAGCAGAGTCGTTGCGGCGCCGAAGCTCAGCAAGGCCCATGTGGTGGCATCGGGTGTGAGTGGGTGTGCATTCAGAGCTGGCCTGTGACTGGCTGCGAGCGCTGCTAGTTGCATGCACACAGGTAGTGAGCAGCGTACAGGCACTGCCAGTGCTCGACACTGCAAGCACATGACACAACTGAAGGAATATGCCACACACACGAGGATGCTGTTATGGCATGCTCGGGACAGCATGACTGCCAGCTAGCAGCTTCAGCACTACACATGGCGGCAGTTGACCAAAGTATACATGCAGAGGACAGTGAAGCAGACGTGGTACGACCTACCTGGTGATGCAATTGCCAGGGCATAATGTACCAAACAACCAGTATGCATCAAGCACACAAGTATCAAGGTTGTTTGCGCACACAAGGACTTGCCCATACTTCGAGAAGTATTTCGGATGTTGTGCTGTGGCTCGTTGCCTTGGAACTGTATACTCAACAGCTTGCTTAGCCTTGCAGGCAATAAGGTTCTCAGATGTCACAGCAAAATACACCTACACAGTATACACAGCATGCTTGCCCTTCATGTGGGAGGGAGCAGTCCCGGTCCCAACACCAATGCTCGTCACATGTTTTGTGGCACGCACGCGGCACATGTACACAGTGCTGGGCACAGTGCGCCATGCCGCGCCCCCGCCTTTTTGTCCGAGCGAAGGGCCGACGCTAGGTGCATGCCGCGGCATGCAGGCCTGACCACACCCATGTTTACCAGGTTGCGGCCACACCCTTATCCAGGGTGTGCGGCTCGGTTTGCGCGAACCCTGCAATGCCCTTTTTTGCGTGCACGCCGCCCCGGGCTGGTGCGCCTCTCCGCCTCCCACCCTGATAGCCAACGTGGCAGGCGGAATTTGAACAGAAGAGAGGCGGGTTCGGAAAAATGTGGGTTGTGCCCCCGCCCCCTCCCACTGCCCCCGCCTTGCCGCGGAAAGCACCAGGCGCGCCTATGCCGCGTGGCACCACCACCGCGGCACTGCTGCGCACAGTGGGTCTCTCTCAGACCCTCTCTGTGCATGCACACGTGCTTCTGACTTGAGCCCCGGCGCGCATGCAAAAATTACTGGAGTCGGCGGGTTTTGAGCGCCGCAAATATCATTCATCGCCGCATATGTATTTGCGCAGGCTGAGACGCTCTCCATTGACTGCGCGCTAGCGCTCTCACCACGCCGCAACCGCCGCTGCCACTCCCACACCCCTCTTTCCCCCGTGCCGCCGCCGGGGCACGCATGCCGCCACACGCCCATGCGCGCACGCAATGATTATTCCAAGCCACAAGCCGGCGAAACGTTGGGAAAGGTTGGTGCACAGCGAAACTTCAGCTCAGCGGGGAAAATCAGTGCAAAAGAAGAGACGTTGTGGTGGTGCGCGCCTAGCCTCAGAGCAGCAGCAGAGAGGGCACCCGCGAGGAAAAAGGGCATGGAGCACGACAGGGGGGCGGCGCTCGTGCTGTCGACCCTGTCCCGGGCGCGAGTGGACACCAGCGATGGGTCCGCCATGCGGGCACCACCGCGATTCGCCGCTTCGGCAGAGGATCTCGCAGAGCTCTGCTCGTTGCAGTGGTCTTGGTCACCATTGTGCGCCTGGTCCAACATGGCACCGTGGTGGGCTTACTGACCGTGATGCCACGTGGACGTGCTCGCCATCATGCTGGCCTTTTCTATGCTGGAGAAATCAATCGCTTCACAAAATTCATTTTGACTAGTCAGGTATCCATTGGTGCTTTACTTTAGGGTGCACCGGTGGGCGTGGTCGTGATGACTAAGCCGAAGCAGCGGCAATACTGTTCAGCAGCAAGCAGTTCATCACAGTGCCTGGTTGGACAGAAACCACTAGGGCGCGCGGCTGGTCACGGTCGGGTATAGGGTGCCAGCACAGCTGTAGGATGTGGTTCGGCAACGATCGTGGCGCCAGCGTGACTGCCGCGGCTTGCCTTTCACGTCACGTCGCGCTTGCCGTTGGTCTCGCAGACACAGCAGAGGCACTCGATCGTGGTGGCTTCAGCAGCGGTATGCCGGCACCAGCTGTAGCGGCAGCAGCGGAGCGCCTCCATAGGGGGTACCTCGACATCGGCCACCGCCACGTCATCCAGCAGCTGCGACGTGCCTCAAAAGCGCTGTACAGCTGCAGCGCACTCGGCACACCACTCCCCGCCATAAGAGGAAGCCAGAAGCAGCAGCTGCGGCAGAGCCTCTGCTGGCAAGGAGGGTGGAAGCTCATCAGGTTCGATTGCCTGTAACCCGTGCGAGCCTGTGGCGTGCGGCAGCGTCCCGCCGTTCGGAAGGCACCTGCACCTCCGTCTCTGCTGCTGCGGGTCTGTGCAGGCTGCAGGTCAATGGCGCGTGCACGTGCTGTCGGACACACCCATAACAACAACCTCAACAACCCCCCAAACCACGGGTGTGAAACAGTCGAAACCGTAACCGTCCTGGTAGAGACCTGGAGGCGGCAGCTGAGTCTGTCTGTCGCATCTGCAGTCAACCGCCAGCAGCAAAGCGGCGGCAGCACAAGGGACGCCAGCACCCGCATCCGTGGGGCAGCGGAAAGGAGGAAATGCCAGCCGCAGCAAGCTTGGAGCAGCTGGCCGAGCAGGTCGAGCAGACGAAAGTGCGCATAGCGCGCACCTGGAGGATGAGCGCATCACCCTGCTGGAGCCTGGGAGGGTCCTGCCCATGCCGACTTCCAAGTTCTCAGGAAGGGCGTGCTGACAGACCCCACGCAGTTCACCAGCGACGGCAGGCCGGGAGTGAAGCGGGCAGCAGAAGCCTCGCTGGAGCGCCAGCAGGAGCGTCTGGTGGAACTGGAGAGGCAGCGCGAGCTGTTCCCATCATGCAGAGGCTCGCCGTGCGCGCTCCCGCCGCGGGTGAGGGTGCAGCGGTTTTGGAGGCGGCGGTAGCGACAGCAGCGACGGCGGCGACAGCAGCGACGGCGGAATGGGGAAGGAGGCGGTGCGCAGGGCGGAGCGCATGCGGGCGGAGGTGCACCTGGAGTTGCGCAAGTACCTCGTGGAGAACAGCCCGGCTAGCCACACGCTGGCGGGGTGGCGACTGCACGCCGCGAGCAGGCTGCGCAACCAACTCAACTGTGCGGCAACGTTCAACGCCAAGGCGTTCACTCTCTTCGCGCTGGACGTGATGGGTGAGCTGGTGGCAGGTGCAACCGGTGCCGGCAGCAGCTGGGAGGAGCTCCGGCGCCGCCCGCCCCCATTCCAGGTGCCCCACGGCGCCAGTGGCAAAGGGTTGGAGGCAACGGTGCAAGCAGCCATGGCGGCTGTTGGCGGCTATGTGGCCAGCTGTATGGACGCCTCGCGCTACAATCCGACCAAGCCTGCTACCACACATCCCATGGCAGAGTGCGCGCCCGTGGCCATGGTGGTGAAGACTTCTGGCGGCGACCTTCCCCTGTCACAGCTCACAGCCGATGCGAGGACGTGCATCAAGGGTTATGTGGAGGACAGTGTGGCTGCGGCCCAGCTGTCGGATAAGGAGCGAGAGCTGCTGCTGTACAACAAGGAGAAACTACCCGTCACTGCGGGCCAACAGGGCTACTCGTACACCAGCGATTCACCGCACGCCCTGCTGAAGGCTGGCGGCAAGTTCATAATGAAGGGCAAATGCTCGCCAAGCTGCCATGCCCAGGTGACTGCGGAATCGTACCCTTACTACACCGAGATGCCACTGGAGGGCCTTGTGTTGGCCGCCTGCTTTGGCAACTTCTCCAACTGGCCCACCAGCGAAGAACACGCTGCATGCTCAATGTCTAGCCAGTACAACTATCACTACGCCACATTCACGTGGCCTGGCATGCCATGCGTTGGCAACCTGCACAGCCTGCCCCGCGAGGGCGTAGAGGCCATCAGCGGAGACTGGGCCCTGCACCGCCATCATTCTCTCCCCGCACTCCCTCAACCTCCTGCACGCCACCCGCGTGGACATCGAGCACACCGCCAACACGGTCGGCCGCGCCGAGCAGCGCCTGCTGAGCAAACTTGCGGAGTGGGGGCTCACGGGCCGCGGCACCAACAACGTGTTCAACGAGCACTGGGCGCCTCTGCACACCACCTGGTGGGACTGGAGTGGGGGGCGAACATGGCGGCGGTCGCGCCGAGCCAAGGGGCGGGCGTGCAGCAGCGGGAGGTGGGGCCTAGCGACCGAGCGGCCGGCGCGCTGCGATGGCGGCGGTGCGTGTGGGGATGCGAGCTGCAGAGAGGACGAGATTGGCGGCTGAAAGGTGCGGGTGGTGGCGAGCGGTGTACCGCTGGCGCAGCTCCAGCGGCGGAGTGCTGCCGCCTGCACTGCATTGGTGTGCAGGGGGGGGGAGAGGGGTCGTTCGCAACGCCATCGGTGGCGTGGCAGTTGAAGTACTACGTAGTAGGAGGCTGCATCACCACCGGGCGCAAGCGGAACGTTGCGGGAAGTCAAGCGGTCACAGTTGTCAGGGGGCTGAGTGCGCATGGCTTGATTTTGAGCAGCCTATGTGTCGTGCGGATTTGCCGCTTCTTGCAGAACGTGACCGACAGTGTCGGAGCTGAGTTCGTGCGTTTGTGTAGATGTGCAGCCGCCAGTGCGGTCAGCTGCGCTGCCTTTTGTGGGATTTTGTTAGCAGCCTTGTGGAGCGTTTGTTGTTCAGCAGAATCCGGCAGCCGGTGAGCAGACACGGCATGGCGATCCTTTCCATTGCCAATAATGTGACCGGTGTGTGCTGTGCATGGAGCAGCTGCAGTGTCGACACCTTGCAACCCCGCTTGCTGCCGAGCGTGTGTGTGCATAGTGCACCCGGTCTCGCTACTTACGGCCTGTGTGTGTGCAGAGTCCGTCTGTCAGTGCATGGTATGGCCTGGCAGCCTGGCCATGCGATGTGTGCCCACACCCCTCTTGCGGGACTTTTTCACATCTACCCGCACGAGCCGACAAGCCATGCCTACGCAGCTGGCTGGACATGCATGTCGCTGCAGGCATCAACTGCCTCACCAGTAGTGGGTGTGTTGCATGCGGTCACCGTGCCGCGCAGCGCAGCGAATCGCAGCGTGCCAGACCGTACGGAAGGAGGGCTAACAGCCTTAAACGCACCCACTTTCACACATTCCACCGGGTGGCACGCACATCGGTGGTGGCAACGACAGCACTGGCAGCAACAAACATATACATATGGCACTGTGGCAGCAGGCACACACCATGCTGACGCTGAGAAGGAAGAGAAGCTGCAGTAAATGGCATTTAAGCACGGTTTGTAAAAGCGCCTCACGCAACCACGTGCACAAGGCTTGGAGGCGCCGCGGCGGGTCTTAACACAGAAGAGTAAGCTCAACTAACGAGGGACGCCACAGGGTATAGACAAAATGAAAGTGGCTTCGGTTGTCACTGACAGTGAGGTGACAACTCTCCAGGTAAATGAACGGCAAGGTAAAGGGTGAAAGCAGGCGGTACTACCCCAGTGAATGTGGGGGCGGGGGGGGCGCGCAAACTGGCAGCCCACCCTTGGCGGTAAATACCCCCACACCTCCCAACCGCAACCGCCACTCGGCGGCAACACCTCGTCGGCTACACTGTGGCCGACTCAGCACAGGCGTCTGCTCGCAGAGCAGCGCAGTCAGTGCTCAGCAGGCGGCATGTGGGTGCCCCCCCACACAGCAGGGGGTCGGTCAGCGGTGCCCACCACTTGGCGCGTCGCGCGCATGACTCTCCACCCCCCACACAGCACTGTGCGGGACCCCGGTCGTGGGCTGTCGCCGCATGCCTGAGCGTTGAAGTTGACAAATGCAACTTCAACTTGCCAGTGCTCAGCAGGCGACAGGCTGGCACTGCTCAGGCCTCTACTGGAGGAGGGCCGGGGTGGCGGCGGGAGGGGGGGGGGGGCACGTGGGCACTTGGCGGCGCAGCAGTGGCTCACTTGGCCGCCTCCTTGCGCTTCTTGACAATGACATAGCGCGCGGCGGCAAGCGCCGTCAGCAGCGCGGCGCCCACGCCCACCACTGCCATCGCCACGATGGCGCCGTCGCTCAGCCCCTCCTCAGAACCGCCGCTGTCACCGCCGTCGCCGGTCTCAGCGGGCTGCGTCTCCTCCCCTGCGCCGTTGCCAGTGGTGTCCGGGGGAGGGGCGGCAGGGGTGGGCGGCGCGGCCTTTGTAGGCGCTGCAGTGGGCGCGGGCGTCGCCAGCACCTCCGCCTGGTCAAAGACGACGCTGTCGAAGTGGAAGTCCTCTTGCAGGGCGCACACCTGGTCAGAAGAAGAAGGGGCGAAGGTGCAAGAGTCAGCGGCGGCAGCAGGGGGGGGGGGGTGAGCCTGCAGTGTGGGCGGGGGAGCATGTGGCTGCCGCTGCTGTGCGCGCAGTGGCCTGCAGGGGGGCACGGCACCGCGTGCTCACGTCTTGGATGGAAAAATGCAGAGCTATGAAATGTGCCATGGCGCAGTTCTGAGCGGCACAGCCCTGTCACCGCATTTGCCTCCAAACCGCGGAACTACAGCTGACCTGCACGCAGTGCTGCCCCGCATCAAGCTCCACCTCCTGTCCATCCGTCACAGCCACAACCTTTTCCCCCCCACATTCCCCACAAACATTTGCCTAAAACTTAGCGGTACAGCCCGGTCACCACAAATGCCTCCAAATCGGAGAACTACAGCTCGCCTGCAGTGCTGGCCGGCGTCGAGCTCCACCTCCCGTCCATCCGTCACGGCCACAAACGTTTTTTTCCCACATTCGCCACAAACATTTGCCACAGACTTAGCGGTACAGCCCTGTCACCACAGTTGCCTCCAGTTCAGGGAGTTGATCAAAATCACAGCTCACCTGGATGCAGTGCTGGCCCGCATCGAGTTCCACCTCCTGGGCGTCCGTGACGGCGACAAACTGGTAGTAGCCCAGGGCCTGCGCGGCCGGGAAGACAGCCTTGAGCATCAGCGTGGTGCCGCCCGCCGCCGGCGCCCCGTAGTTATAGGCGGCCTGCAGTGCCCAGAGAGAGAGGGCGGAGAAGCACGCGGCAGAGGCGTGTGAGCGACAGAGGTCTGTTGCCGTGCTTGGTGGTGCGGCGTGGAAGTGCGCTGCGTTTTGCGGTAGTTAACAGTTTCACTGCTGTAGTAGGTTTTGAGGTATGAAGCACGTAGGACGGCCTGACCCGTCATTACAAGTACCGCCTAGCAACGGTGCTCAGCAGCGGCGCTCAGCAGCAGCGCTCAGCAGCGGCGACCAGCAGCGACACTCAGCAGCCGTGCTCAGCAGCGGCGCTCAGCAGCAGTGCTCAGCAGCAGCGCAACGCGTGTGGCCACTCACGTTGCAGTTCAGGGGCTTGGACGCCACGCACGCGCCCGGCGTCGCCAGCACCAGGGCAAAGGGGTTCACGCCAACTGGCGGGTTCTGGCGCCCAGCCATAATGGATGTAGTGTAGGTGGCGCGGGGGGAAAGCACCGTGACGGTGTAGCGCCACCACTCCCCGGCTTGGATCCAGTTGAGGTCCGCATTGTTGGACATGATCTGCGCAGGAGGGGGGGGCACAGTTGAAGTTCGGAGTTGAAGTTTTGTGTGCCTAGTCATAGGGACATGAGGGCATGCGCACACCGGTATAGACTACTGGGTAGTTACTCGGGCGGGTGGGGCGCGCTCAGCTGCGAGATGTGCTTGCACGCGTCGAGCGCGGACGCAGCGCCAGGTGCCGCCGCCGAGGTGGTGGAGGGCCAGTCCTGAATGAACTTTGGCAGGGGGGGGGGGGGGGCAAGGCAGCAGCAGCAGGCTAGGGCGTGGTGTCCGGCACGCGTGTGGGTGCACAGCGGCGGCAGGAACACAGCAGTTGAAGTAGTAGTTCAAGTTGAGGTTGAAGTTGAACTTTCGCACCTTGTCGACAGCGTTGCCAACCTCAATGTCGACGGCGGGGGCGTCGGGCCGGTAGCCCGTGTTGCCGCCGTTGTTGGGGGGGGTCGTGTCATAGTAGGTCACGCCCATCTTGCCTGTGTCGAAGTTCTCAGCCTCCACTATTCCCGGGATGATATTCTGTGGGGTTTTGGGGGGGGAGTGGCGGCGGGCGGGTGCACAGAGAGAGTGGCGGTCAGCGCAGGAGGCACCCATGCTGCTGAGCAATGCAGAATCGAGAGAGTCTTGTGAGTTTGTTGTGGTGGTGGCGGCGGGCGCACGGGAAGAAGGGAGCGCGACTGCCAGCGCAGGAGGCACTGGTGCTGCTGAGCAATGCAGAATCGAGAGAGTCTGTCTGCCACACACATATGAACGTGCTGCTAAGAGGCGTTCA
Organism: Ophiocytium majus; assembly: GCA_032358315.1. Lineage (NCBI taxonomy): Eukaryota > Xanthophyceae > Mischococcales > Ophiocytiaceae > Ophiocytium > Ophiocytium majus. The sequence continues at coordinate 9,519 of JAULBY010021986.1, read as the reverse complement.
ACTGGAGTAGCAGTCACACTTTTTGCACGCCTACTTTTATACCGCTGTGTACATGTACTATGTACGTGTACTATACTACTGAAGTACCAGTATATATACATGTATGTATATTATACTTCTTTATATATACCCTACCTGTATATATGCCATATACATCAGTGGTAGGCTCCACCCCTGTGCGTGCGCCACCACACCCAGTCGGCATGCCAGGAAATGGTGCACACACCGGCATGTACAGTGCACTCGCGGTGTAGTTCGCTTTGATGTAGTGCGGTAGGCGGTTCAGTGCGGGGTCCAGAGACCTGTCACAGACCACATGATTCTATATAAACGATATACTTCAAGTACTACTGTATTACAATGCCCTGTTTGATTTAGTGCGGGTCTTGCTTTGGTGCGGGGTGCTAGCAGGGTGACACTGCCCTGCACTAGTTCAGAGTGCACTGTACATGCTATAGGCTGGGGGGCCGCATCACCTGCTGGTTGACGTCCCTGGTGGGCAGCAGGGACACGCTTCCCAGAGAGAAATTGTCGCCGAGCGAGCACACCTGCAGCGGCGACGGCGGCGGCAGGCAGTGGTAGCAGCGCACACAGGGGCGTGTGAGTCGCGGCAGCCAGCACGAGAGGGGCGCTGTACCTCTCTTTATAAAAAAAATGATTTATTTTTGTTTAGTTATGATTTATTTTTGAATGAAGGGGCATGCAAAGACTTCACAGGCGGCATGCGTCGGTGGACGCACAAGTGAGGAGTGGCTACCGCGGCTGTAGCTGCGGACAGCTTGGCTAGCTACGCTGCCTGCTGGCCTCAATCGTCTCATGCACGACCCGTATATGGGGGGAATGGCGCCATGTGACTGTAGCTGTGCATATGCAGCACTCGCGGGCCTGGGCTATACGCGGCGTGCACTTGACCAGCGAGAGGGAGCGTGAGACATGAGGTAGGGACTCCAGAGGCGGTCTATCCTACGGCGGGCGGGCCCGCCCGCACACCTCTTGACGTGGCGGTGGCGCCCGGAGGTGGTGTTCGCAGCAAAAGATGTGTTGCCTCACCTGGATGCAGACGTCACCCGCTGGCAGGGTCACAGGCACGCCCATGAGCACCTGATATACCTGTCACAGCGCAGCACAGCATTCGCGCAAGCAAGGTGGTGGGGGGGAGGCGTCGTCAGTCAGACATCAAGGCATCGTACACGGGGGGAGTGCGCACGCGTCGGCGCCACTGCCATGTGTGCGCAGGCACGGCCAACGGCCAGGCGCGGGGCACTGGCATCCACCGCAGGAGTATCAGTAGGCATGAGTGCACCAAAGCGCTGCTGCAGATGCAACGGGTGCACACAGTGGGGCTGACTGGTCACCCCGGCGCGGGACACTTTTGTTTGCAAGCCAAGTGTGGTGAACCGGTTGAAGTGACGGAGCTGCACTTCAAAGTGCGCACATTCCCATTTGTCTCTATGATTAGATGAAATTTCAAGCACGCACGGCGACTGAGCGACTAGGGCGCGGGTATACAAGGTGCCGCCCCACCGCCACCCCTACACACAATCGCAAACAGCAGCAGGAAGCCGCCCAAGTGGTGGGCAAACAAGCGCGTGTGTGTGCGCCACGACTCACATCCACGCCGCCAGTGCCCGTGAACAGGACGTCCGCCGCCACCTTGCCAATTTGCTCCGCCGCGGGGTCGCAGAGGAAGGGGATGGGGCGCTCGATGCACTGGCCCTGCCCAACCATGACCACTGCGCGGTTGCCTCCGACGTTGACGCTGCAGAGCGCATGTGGAAGCAGGCGCGGCGCGAGGGCGGGAGGGGAAGGCAGGAGCACGGGTGAGGGGGGGCTTTGGCACTGGCGTGGAATGCCGGGAAGTTGGTGTCAGGAGAGTGCGGCGGTGAACGTGGTGGCGGAGTTTGGCGCCGTGACTGGCAGCGGCAGCATGACTTTGTCTCAGCCCGCAACCAACGTAGCATACACACACCACCACTATTGCATACTACAGTAGGTACTTCACAAGCATCATGCGTGGGGTACAGTGCAGCCATGAAAAGCCACCGTCTGACGCTGTCACAAGCGACCAGCGCGGCCACGCCCCAACACCGCCGTCGGCCTCGGCAGCCTCTGCGCGCGCATACATGTCCTTGGCGCGAATGCTATAAACATGAACCCACATAGCACCACACTTATCAGTGACCACATCATGACCTGTCGGAGCCCATGCTGGGCGAGACAGTGTGCGAACACCCGCGAAAGCTATATCATACTTCAAAGTACACACTTCAAGTAAATGTATACATAAACCACACGGCACTACACTTATCAGCGACTACTGTACATCATTACCTGTCGGAGCCCACGCTGAGCGAGACAATGTGCGGCCCCCCGGCGGGCAGGGTGCCCGAGTACGAGTAGAACTCGCCGTTCTGGACGGGGTTGATGGCAAAGCCGCCAGGGCACGCAGCGCAGTCCACCATGGGCACCATGCCGGCGTCGGCACGGTTGCCCGCGCCGCCAGGCACGGTGGCGTAGGAGGACGTCTGTGCCGGTGCAGGGGGCATGGCAGTGCAGCGGCGTGTTGGGAAGGGAATTTAGCGGGTGCACATGACACTCTCTGCTTCCAAGGAAGTCGGCAAAGTGTCGGCATGGGTTTGCCCGCGCCGCCAGGCACGGTGGCATACGATGCCGTCTGTGCCGGGGCAGGAGGCATGGCAAAGCGGAGGTGGGTGGGGAAGGGGGTTAACGGGGGGAGAGTGTCGTAGTACAGGCACTTTGGGCACCTGGTTTACTTACAGGGTGCACGCAACGGAACACAACGGGACATGCAGGGGGCAAGGAGCTTTCTCAGAGTCGGAACGTTCCCAGGTACTGTTTCCTGGGTTGACGCAACTCCCGCGGTCGGGGTTCGCGGTTTTCTTCACAGCGTTGCCACAACTGCGCATGGCTAACACCTAAATATCGCTCTCGCCTAACTACACGGCACGGCGTGCCCAAGCGCCCCCATCAGCCGCATCGCGCATCATCACGCACTCGCTGCCTGGTCAAATCTGACGAGGGGGGGGCGGAGGGTGCATGTGATAGTCTCTGCTGTCAAGGAAGTCGGCATAGCGGTGGGTGTAGATGGGGTTGGCAGGGGTCGGGGGGGAGGGCGGGCATGGTGGGGAAAGGGTGCATATGGGGCTGACGGTCCATAGGCAGACGGTATAGCATTGTGTTTGAGGGGTGGGGGGGCGGAAGGGTGCCCTCCTGTGAGCAGCAGCAGCTGAGGGAGGGCAGGTGCGCCTGTTGAGGCTGCAATCAGCGGACGCGCAAGCATGCCAGCGTTGGCGAGGCACTGACAGAGGGGCGGAGGGCACGGTGATATGGTACTCAGCCCTTAGGTACACCGCCATAAGTCATCCATGTGTGTGGGTTGTACTTGCAGTGTGTACTTCAAGTACATACCTTGGGCACGGGGTCCTGTAGGACTCCGTCCACCATGGCGTTGTTTCCAACATCAAAGTTGTTGGCAGCGATCACGCCCGGCAGGACAGCCTGTGGTGGTGGCGGCGGCGGCGGCGGCGGAGGCACGCAGTGTCACAGGGGAGTGGCCGGTCAGCGGAGTGCTGCGTGGCGATAACGGCGCGGCTCGCCTGGTGCCGAGAGCTTGTGCACGCCTTGCAACGCCCGAGACGTGAATGAATGACGTGTCTGGCTCCCAAAGCAGAGGCAGGCTTGCATGGCCCAGGGGCGCCAGGCGCGCCCCACCTGGCGCCATGTGGCAGCTTCAGTGAAGCTCAAGTTTGTGCATGTCACAGCCCCAGACTCCGCACTGTATCGAGACGCGCACTGTATCGAATAGGGCATTGTGTATCACTTTGTTTAGCACTGCAGCAGTATTATGTGCGCTGTGACAGGCCGCTGGACCCTGCGGTAAATCGCACACCGCACTATATCAAAACGCACTACCATATCACAAGTGCCTTGTAGCCTCATCGGTGAAGTTAGCACTCAAGAGTGGCAAGTATGCGTCAAGGTGCGCGGCAGTGTTTTTGTGTCTCTCGTACCGGCACGCCCTTGAGCGGTCCCGGGGGGTCTACGGGTAACTACACTAGTCCGGCGCGTAGGGCGCGCTCAGCAGCGAGACATGCTTGTACACGTCGAGGGCTGGAGACAGAACCCAAGATTCGAAGCATGGGTTGAGGTAAGCAGCAGTGTTATTTGTGTAACTCTCGTACCGGCACGCCGTTGAGCGGTCCCGGCGCGTCCACGGGCACGTCGGCGGCAGCGTTCAGAACCAGGCTGTCAATGTTGAAGCCGTCGCGCACGGCGCAGATCTTGATGCACGCCACACCCTTGAGCATGAGGAGGTTGTCGGGGGAGGCAAACGCCTCGTAGTTCATCCAGTCATTGGTGCCCTGCAGGGGCGGGGGGGGGACAAGGCGGCGGCGGGGAGGGGTGCGGCGTTTCATAAGTTGGCACGGCTTTCGATGGGAAAGGGTGGTGAGTTATTACTCGCCTCGATGAGGCGCAAACAGCGCGGGAGCGCGCACCAAATGCAAGCTGTACATGTATACTTACAATTATGTGCGTCTAAAGTATACTTCAGTACTACATAGCATTACACCGCAAGCAAGAGGTATACGCAGTATGTGGACACTAGCCACCAGCCGCGCGAGACACACACTGCACAGCGGCCCCCGCAGCCCGCCTCTCACCGCCGAAGGGATGGGCACGATGGCGCCGCCGTCGACGTCGCACGGCGGGTCCACCGCAAAGCACGGCCCGGGCAGCACCGACACGTACGCCCACACCGGCACTCCGTCCACCGCCGGCCCGTCAATCTCCGGCACTTCGGGCGCCGCCGGGTCCGCATTGTCATCATCAGCCGCCGCCGGATCGGCATCATCGTCGCCTGCGACGGCAGGGTCCTCACCATCATCATCTGCTGCTGGCGCTGCAGGGTCCTCACCATCATCATCTGCTGCTGGCGCCGCTGGGTCCTCACCATCATCATCTGCTGCTGGCGCCGCTGGGTCCTCACCATCATCATCTGCTGCTGGCGCCGCGGGGTCCTCACCATCATCATCTGCTGCTGGCGCCGCAGGGTCCTCACCATCATCATCTGCTGCTGGCGCTGCAGGGTCTGCACCGTCGTCGTCATCCGCTGGCGCCACGTCAGGGGCGTCGTCATCAGCGGCTGCGGCGCAGCGGCGGCGGGAGGGGTGGCAGCGGCAGAGTTCAGCAGCGGTTTAGGTTCAGAGAAAGGAGAGGCGGCAGCGACAGCGTTCAGCAGCGGTGGCGGCGAGAGGGGTGGCAGCGGTGTTGCTGAGCAGTGGCGGCGGAGGCGGGATGGGTGGCTATGGCGGTGCTCAGCAGCGGTGGCAGCGGGCGGGGTGGCAGCGGCATTACTCAGCAGTGGCGGGAGGGGTGGCCGCGGCAGTGCTCAGCTGCGACGGCAGTGCTCAGCAGCAGTGGCACGGTACTTGTGCTGGGGAGGGGCCAGTGTACTCAATGTACTGCCATGGCACTTCACAGCCCCGGTGCGCACAAAGCACTTTGCAAGCAGGCAGTATCAAGAAGAAGACAGAGCACCTGCGGCAGCAGCGCCATCAGGTGTGCGTCTCACCTGCTGGGTCTGGGGCATCGTCATCTGCCGGTGCCGGGTCGTCGTCATCAGCAGGGGCGGCAGGGTCCGGGCCATCATCATCTGCTGCGGGCGCCGCCTGTGCCTGTGGCGCGCAGTGGGGGCGCAAATGACCAGCACCAGAGGCGTCAGCGCCAGCGGTTTGGTGTGCAGGCACCTTGGGTGACGCATGCAAGGTGTTAAGGGGGGGGCACATGCTGGGCCCTTGCCCTGGCTGCGCACTGATGAGCTGGTGCGCGCGCGGCGCCGCGGCACGCAGCATTGTGGAAAGAAGAGACAGGTGGCACACAAACAAAGGCGTTTCCACTTTCACAGCACGTAGGTGGCGGCAGCTCACTCCTCTGCGCAAGCGAGTGAGTGCCCTGCGGCTAGCGCACGCAGGCTGCGCCAGCATGGCCAAGAGCCGGACGCCTCGCACAGGCGACACGCAACAAAAAGGAGCGCTCACCGGCTCATCGTCATCCGCCGCAAAAGGCAACTGCGCATCATCAGAGGTGGTCGTCTCAGGCTCAGGCTCAGGCTCAGGTTGTGGCTCAGGCTCAGGTTGTGGCTCAGGCTCAGGTTGTGGCTCAGGCTCAGGTTGTGGCTCAGGCTCAGGCTGCTGGTTGTTCCCGCCGCCGCCACCGCCGTTGCCGCCGCCGCCACCGCCGTTGCCGCCACCGCCACCGCCGCCACCTCCGCCGCCGCCGCCATCATTGTTGCCTGCAGCGGGCAACGGCATGCATTGCATGGCAGGTATCACAAATTGAGTGCCCAACGCTGCGCCAAAACACAGCCACGCAGCGCACCAAGCGCTACGTTACGCACACCAGCGGAGCACAGCACACGCGCCCCGCCACGCATCAATGCTCACCGCCGCCGCCGCCACCGCCGCCGCCAGCCTTCTGGTCCTTGTTGTCATCGGCGGGCGGCAGCTTGCGGCGCACATCGCCCTGCTTCTTGACGGCCGCAGCGCCCGGCATCGCCACGCCGCCGGCCGCCGGCAAGCCCCCGGCGGGAGCAACCACGCCGCCTCCCGCCGCCACCCCTCCAAAGTCGCTGCCAGCGTTGATGGGCGCGGCGGTCATCACCACCGGCGGGGGGACGGCGGGCGCCGCGGTGGCTGCGGGTACTGCTGGCGCCGCGGTCGCTGCTGGCACCACGGGTAGTGGGGCGACAGTCGCGGCGGGAAGGGCAGGGGCGACAGTGGCCGCGGGAAGGGCAGGCGCGGCTGTCGCCGCGGGAAGCGCAGGCGCAACAGTGGCGCCAGGAACTAGAGGAGCCACAGTGACTCCGGGAGCTGCAGGCGCCAGAGTGGCTCCGGGGACTGCGGGCGCCAGGCCTGGCTCGGCAGGGGCGACGGTGGCCGCGGGGGCGGCGCCTGCCTGTGGGGCCGCCATGACCAGTGATGGGATGTACAGGCCGGTCGCTGTCACCTGTGTTGTGTGGTGGTTGGTGGGGGGAGGGGGGGGGAGGGGAGCAGGGGGGGTGGGTGGTTGGCGCACAGCAGGGTGGTTGGCGCACAGCAGGGTGATGGGAGAGCGTGGCAGAGGCGGTGCGGCGCTGTTGCGTACGGTTCAGTAGCGAGTGGCTGTGAGAGGCACCTTGGTGGCACATGAAAGAAACGGTCCAGGCCTGCGCAGGCGCACCACTTCTGCTGATAGCGCAACAAACCAATCAACAACAGTGAAACTTGTAGAGAATGATAATTCCTTCTAGTATGCTAGTAACGCACCTGGACCGTGTACTTGAGCCACTCGCCGGCCTGCACAAAGTTGATGTCGAAGCCCTCGTTGGTGTCGGCCGAGCAGACGCCGCACTTCTCAATGTCCACCCCCTCTCCCGCGCGGTACACCGACCCGCCCAGGTTTGCCGGCGTGAGGTCGTTGTAGCTGATGCCTGCGGTGGCGGCACCAGCAGGCGCGCGGCAGTGGCAAGGCGGGCATGGGCAAGGGTTTGTGATAGGTCACAGCGTGTCAACTTCGCGTTGTACGCCGTATCACATGTGTATGTAAGGCGTATAGCGTATTTGGATGGCCGTATTGACACGGCAAATACGCCGTCTGTCGCTTGTTGGGCGTACAAATACGCGGTATTTTGTACTTCCGAAGTATAACGTACAAACTACGTTGTACGCCAGGAGCCATCACTAGTCTGGGCGCATTCGTTGCCCGCATGCATGCATGGCGCGGGCCCCACATTGGTGGGAAGCAGACAGACATGGCGCCGTTGGCGCACGTGCATGCCGCCTGCTGCCACTGCCATGCATACAAGGGCTACACACAACACACACGTGCTCCAGCAAACAAACAAAACACCCGGCTGGCAGCGCGGCGGCACGCGACACCACTGCCCACGCAGACGCTAGCACGCGTCTGTGGCGCCCCGCAGCGGTGGCGGCGGTGGGCGCACGCGCTGGCTGACCAACACCACCGCTGCATCTGTGGCACTGCATCTGTGGCACTGCGCAGCGGCAGCGGTGGAGGGCGCACACGCTTACCTTGGCCGCCAGCATCAAAGTCCTCGATCTCCACCTTGCCGGGTACCGCGCCCGCCGTCTGCATGGCGGACGGGCACGTGCCCGACTGCAGGAAGCGGGGCGAGAAGTCGACTGCGTCGGCACCGGCGCCGTTGACCGCCAGAATGGCCGCCACGCCGCTGTCGCTATGAGCGTACACGTGGCAGTGCAGCATTCCCTGGCCCGCAAAGCGGTCCGTGCGGAAGCGCGCCGTGATGGGGGCGGGGCCTGTCAGTGTGTCGTACCAGTCACCGGCCTGGAACTGAGCACAGCAGTTGGCGGGGGGGGGGCGAGGGGGGGAGGGGAGGAAGGTCAATCAAGGGTGGTGTGGTGCCTGCGAGGTCGCCAGCATGGGGGGGGGGGTCTGAAGCAGCATGTCAAGCAAGTGTGCACTTCATGGTGTAGAGTAGGTGTATCAGACTCCATTTGGGGTGTGCACGTGTTTTGCGCGGCTGAAGTAAGCATGTGTGCATACGCTGCCGGGCATGTGCCATTGCCACGCGCACGCTGGCATGCAAAGGCATGGGCTCTTGCACGCCCTCCAGCGCAAATGAATAACACCACCAGTGGAGTACACACTCATCCATGTTTCTTCGCAGCATACTATTGTATCAAGTACTTCAAAAGCATACTTAGTGATGGGTCACGGCATATAACGTATATTATACGTTAAACAAAATACGGCGTATTCATACGCCCAAAACGCGATGTACGGCGTATTTGCCGTGCAATGTATACGCTGTACGGCGTATAATGCGAAAATTATACGCTGTGACCCATCACTATGAAGTATGACTACACAGTGCACACCATGAGCGCACGACTCACCCAGCCTGGCACGTCAGGAAAAGATGTCACGGGCCCCTGCAGCTGCATGTGGTTGACATGCATATGCGCGGGGTGCTCCTGCAGGTTGGTGAACACCCACTGGTTGACCGTCTCGATGTCAAACTCAAACAGGGGGGCCAGGTCCTCGGCCAGCAGCACCTCGTTCACCGCGCCACGCAGCTCCACGTCGTTCGACACGGCGGGCACAACGCCACGCAGGTCCGTGAGGTAGTGGGGGCGGCAGGGCACCCAGGGGGCGAGGGGAGGGGCGGCAAGCTGCGCTGAGGGGGTGACGGTGATGGTGCCAATGGTCTCCCAGTTCTCCACGCCCAAGGTGGACACCTGTAGGCGCGACAGTGGCGGGGGGGCGGAGGGGGGGGGTCAGGCGGTGGTGTGGCGAGTGGAGGACTCAGGAACAGTGGGGGAAGGTGGTGGCGCGGGCATGCAGGTTGCCGGACTATATAGTTCTCTTATATGAAGTATATTTCATCGAAGTGTGTACATGTACTATTCGGGCTCTTTCGACCCGAATTGCTACAAGCTCGCCACTCTGGCACTTGGTTCCTTTGGCAGCATCGGCCCT
>JAULBY010021975.1:0-18371 GCA_032358315.1 Ophiocytium majus | reverse complement strand
GCCCGCGCACTGCGCAGCAGAAGGGGGAAGCAGTGCTCAACGTCAACAGTTAGTCGGCCGCTGACCCGCCCCATACTCTCCAGCTGCGCCAGTGGCAATGCTGCTCTCTCAATTTCAGCTAGCTCAGCAAAGTGGTCCAGCACAGCGTCGTCACCAGCCTGCGGCGTGGTGCGCGTTGTCCGAGCTGCTGTGGGAGGTGCTGCTGGAGCTGCTCCCGTCGCTGCTGTTGCCGTCGCCGCCGCCACCGCCACCGCCGCCGCCGCCTCCGCCGCCGCCCCCACGGCGCCCGTCGCGGTTGCTGTTGCGCTCGGACCCCCTGTCGCGGCGTCTGGATGGAGAAGTAGGGGGGGTGTGGTCGCTGTTGCCGCCGCTGCCGCCGTCGTCGCCGCCGCCGCCGCCGCCGTCGCCGCCGCCGCCGCCGCCGCCACCCCTGCCCCCGCCTGGGCTGTCCCCATCCCTCCTGCTGCCGTGCTGACGGCGCTCCTGTTTGGAGCGCCTTCGTTCTCGTTCGGTCCTGCGTGCACTGTCGCGCTCCTCGCCATCTGAGAAGCCGCCGTACTGGGTGCCGCCGGCGCCGCTGGCCTGCCGAGATCGGGTGTCAGCACGTTCGCTGCCAGTGCCCTCATCCCGCGCTGCGCTGCTGCTGGAGGGGAGCTGCACGCGGAGCATGGTGACGGGCTCTTCCAGCTGGGTGGTGCGTGCAGCGTCAACTGCCCATACCGCCTTTGCTACCGCCTTGCGCGCTGCCGCTGGCTTGCGCTCTCCGTCACTCTCGTCGTCGGACGCGAGCTCAGGGCAAGGTGGTTCCTCAAGCACCGGGGAAGTGAGTATTTTGCGCGCCTGGCCAGATGCCACTGCAGAGTAAGAGGGGTTCTGCGGTGTGCTGGTGTCAGGGGGTGTGGCGCGCATGGTGCTGGGTGTGGCGGGCGCCGCAGCTGCTGCTGGGGCAGCGCGCGCCGGCCCGGGTGCTTGACTGGGCGACCTAATGCCGCCGGAGCTAGAGTCGCTGGAGAGGGGTTGGTAGTTGCGCATGGACACGTATTCGCCCAGGGCCCGCAGGTCGCGGTAGGTGCCATTGCGTGTGTGCAGGAAATCCTGCAGAAGGCCGGCGCAGCCGTACTGCAGTGCCTCCCGCGCAATGTCTACTTGCTGTAGCCCTGTGGCTGGGTCGGATGTGCCTAGTGGCAAGGAGCCCCACTCGTTGTCATGGGTGAGAGCAAGGGCCACGCGCTCTACAGCTACCAGCATGATGGTGTCGGATGCTGCGTGGGCGGCGCGCCCCAAAACTTTGTATCTGCGGGCGGTGCGGAGCTCTGCGGAGTTCATCTCATCTGGGCCGCAGCTTTCTACTGCAAACTGATTTGCAGTGCGGAGGCACTCCGCAAGCTCACGTGACGCCATGAGTGCGGGAATGTCCCGCACGCCCTGCAGAGTGCGGGGCAGCGCCCGCCGCCCGCTCTGCAGTGCCCGCTCCTTGCGCGCCAGTCCCGCCAGCCGCTCCGCCAGGTGCTCCTCCAGCTGCGAGCCGTTGCCGCGTGTGGCCGCCGAGAAGAGCGCGCCCGGCGTGTGCAGCTGGCAGCCCGCCCGCTCCGTGCGCCGCATGCACGTGCGCTCCATGTCCTCCAGAATGCTGCACAGGCGCCCGCAGTTCATCTGTGCCTCCGACCCGGAATGCACAGAGAACCCCACGCTCCGCGGCGGCGACCATGCCGCCGTGGACTTGCGCTGCGCCCGCACCTCCGCGGTCTCGCTGGCCTTGACCGCCTCCTCGTTCAGCTGCATGACGTGCTCGAGGGACCTGAGACGGTCTGACGCGGTGGCGGAAGTAGCGGGGGTAGAGGCGAGGGGCGCGGGGGCAGCGGCAGCGGCGGCGGAAACGTGGCGGGGGGCAGCCCTCATGGCTTCCGCGACCTCCGCTGCTGCGCGTGCATGCTGCTCGCGCACTGCTGCCTGCCGCCGTGCCTCGTCCTGCCGCTCCGCGTTGCGCTGGCGTGTTTCGCGCAGCGCCCTGGCGTCCGCCTCGCGCTGCAGACGGCGCTCCCTGGCTTGACGCTTGTCTCGCTGGCTGTTGGTCTCCTCGCCAGACAGGTCCACCATGAGGGAGCGCGCCGCGAGCTCGCTGCCGTCCGTGTCCACCATGCTGAGCCGCGCCTCCGTGCTGCGCTTGACGGGGGGTTGGGGGGTGCGTGACGCGGCGCCCCCTGACCCCCGGGCCGTATCTGGCGTGTTGAAGGCGGAGGGGGCCTCCGCTGCCGCCAGCCGTTGGCGCAGTGCGTCTGCCTGGGCGTGGTGCAGTGCAGTGCCGCACGCAGCTCCGCCTCCTCCTGCGCCTGGGACTCCCGCTGTGCTGCCTGGGCGGCGTGGGCGTCGTCGTGGCGCTGCTGCTGGGCGACCAGCTCGGCCGCCACGGCGCGCAATCGCTGCTGAATGTGCTCCGACGCCTCGGCGCTGCTGCGCTCCAGCTGCTCCATGCGCTGGTGCAGGGCGCCGTTGTCTTGGGCGGCCACGCGCTCGCCCAGGTGGCCCACCTGGTTGCGGACGCTGTTGGTGCGGACTTGGTCGCGTTGGTGCTCGGCGCGGCTGATGTCGACGTCCATGCCGTGGCGGGTGATGGCCTGGTCGCGCTCGCGGATGAGACGGAAGTTGGCCGTGCACATCTCGCCGCGCTTACGGTCGCAGCGCGCCAGCAGGTCCTGGAGCATGCTATTCTTCTGGAAGATGGAGAGGTTGGTCCCCATGATGTAGCGGACTTGCTCGTTGTACTCGTCCATGTTGGTGTCGTCTTGGGTGGTGGTGGCGGTACTGCGCCTCGCGGGGTCGAACCACGCGCGCGCTCCGCCGCCGGGCGAGCTGCAGCCGTCAGAGCCGCTGCCCGCCATGTGCGCGTCTGAGTCTGAGTGAGCCCTGCTGCTGCGGGCAGTGCTGTTGCCACGCCGTACCGCCGCGGGGCGGTGGGCGTCGCCCTCTGGACTGGCGCACTCGGGGGGGAAGGTCACGGCAGTGCCGCCATTGTTGCCCTTGGCGGTGGCCCCAATGTGTCCTTCGCTTCTCTCCGCCCCCTTGAAAGAACTGGGCGTCCCGCCCAGCTCCTGCCCCCTGCCTGCCTGAACGGCGGCGTCGCCCGTGCCTGGGTGCTCACAGGGCGGTGACGGTACGCCGCTCGGAAGAGTAAGTTGCAGTGGGAAAAGTTTTCCGCTTGCTGCCGAGCCGCAGGGGCGGCAAGGGGGACGGCCCCCTGCTGGTCCCCGCCGTGCTGCTGCTGCTGGCTCGATGCAGAGTTGGCCGCGTCGTAGTCCTCGTCGAAGTCGCGCGAGGTGAGCTGCAGGTGGAGCTGACGCGGGGGCTGCTGCTGTTAGAGCCGGCGGTGGCGTGGGCGTTAGGGAGAAGGGATGCCGCGAGCGTGCTTGCCGAAGTGGTGGCCACCACCTCAGGAGCACTGCCTACCGCACCTGCCTCCCCCGGTCCCGCGCCGGCATTCTCTGGTGCTGCACTCTGCGACAGCGGTGGGCCTATGGCCGCCGTCGTGTGAGCGCGCGCCGCTGACAGGGCAGCAACGGAGCGGCCGTCAGCGTCCTCGGCAAAGGACACCGACCGCACCGCGCTGCTGCGAGTTCTGGAGGCAACTGGGAGTTCAGCGGCCGGCTGCTGCTGCTGGAACTCCGCCATGGCTGCCTGCTGCCGCTGTAGGCTGCACTAGCCTAGCTACGGCGCGTGGTTCAATACACGGATTCGGAGCCAACTGTGAGACCTCCACTAGCCAGGCTAGCAGAGACCCACCTGATTCGCTTCCTAACAGCCAAACACACAAGAGCACAAGGCCCAAGCTTGCCTGAAACTGTTTGTATTGTCCAGAACACCCCTGGTCCACCGAAGCAGAGAAGTCCAGGCACTCTCAGTAGTGCCCACACTATAGTTGTGAGGCCTAAGGCTGCTGCAGCCCATCCCCATGCCCTGCTGCAGCGCGCCTTATTGCTACGCTGCAATGCTGGAATGCCTTAACTCTGGAGCTTGCTCTCCCTGCTGCAAGGTGCGACTCAAGCACGAACGTGCTAGGGGGACCGACAGTTTCTGTTCTGCCCTTTCGCAATTGTTAACCCCCATCTGCCCGCTCAGAGCTCAGTTCATCCTACAAAAAGAGAACGTTTTGTCCACTACAGTTGCAAGTTCGACTTGGCCTGCAACACTGGGTCTGCCGTAGCCGCAGTGCAGCTAAGCTAGCTGCACCCACATCGCCAGGTGTTTTCTGTGCTACAAGTACCCAAATAGGCCAATATATGGCAGGTCACCACAATGTACGTTTACAAGCACGCGCTGAGACAGCGCCATGTGTAGTGCAGTGCACACTGTCGCGCAAATGCGCGAGGTTGTCACACAGTTGAGGCAGCAGGGGAAGGCCCCAGCTGGCCCCAAGTTGCCTTCCTGCAAGCTCATCCCTTCGAGGAGTCCGCGACTGCACCCAACGTGCGCCCACCTGGTATGCACTGCATGGCATGTATGTGTGCGTGCATATATACTGGTATATATATATATATATACATACACATAAATACAGTCTGTATAGTTTTGAAGTAAACTGTACATATGGTACCGTAATTTGCATATCGAATACCGTATTATCTGCAAGCGCAGCAGCTCGAGTCGCAGCCCGTCCTACGAAGGCCTTGGGCGTTGGCTGCGTGCGCATGCGTAGCTACGGTGCACGCAACGTGGCACGTGCGTTGGAGAGCACATCATGAATCATGCATGCATGCAGCAGTGCCGTGTGTGTGAACTCAGGTATGGAAAGCGCCTGGCATGCGTGCAGCGCTGCCGTCTCCCACTGCAATGGCGTCTGCAGCAGGAGCAGACACTGTTGCCAATGATGATGGCAGCGGCAGCGACAGGGAGGGCCTGTGCGGCCTGGTGCCCAGCAGCAGCGAAAGTGAGTCTGAGGAGGGCCCCAAGTTCACCACCACCACCTACACCCGGACAGCAGCACCAGCTGGGACTCAACCAGCCAGCGTGACTCTGCAGCTGGTGTCGAGCAGGCATAGCCTATGGGGCCACCTTCTGTGGAACGCTAGGTGCGACGGGAGTCTGCTGCTGTTACCGCCGCTGGGGTGCTGGGCAGCAGTGCTGCTGGTGGTGCTATCGAAAGTATCTGAACATGTCGGCTGCTGCTGCTGCTGCCAGCGAAGGCAAGCAGCAGCCTGGCAATGCTGGTGGTGGTGGCAGTGGTGATGGTGGCGGCGGTGTAGCGGTGGTCGCAGATGGTGGTCTGCTGCTGCTGAGGCAGCAGTGCTGACGCTGCTGAGCAGCACTGCTGTCGTCACCACACTGGAAACTTATTGCGAACCACATTGATGGTTGCTCTCTTTGCAGCAGCTGCCAGGTTTAAGTTGTAGTAAGCACGTGCCAATCGACCCTTGATGCCCATGCCGCAGTTGCTCTGCTGCACTGTACCTGCTTGTGCCGTACCCATGCCCCAGTTGCTGGAAAGTTCTGACAAGTGCGCACTGCTTGTAAGTTAGTCAGCATACCCTCGTGCTGACACTGCCGACACAACAACACCCAGCCTTAATGGCGTCTAACACCGTAGTGTAGTGTTGATGTAGTTAAATCAACCTCAGAAGTTGCTCAAGCGCAGATACTCTCTAGGCTAAATTGGCAGGGTGAAGAGCGCGCGTGGTGACTTGTCCACCATCTGCAGTGCAATGCTGGGCAGCCGTCACAAATGTGTGGGGTAAGGATGCTGCAGAGCAAAATACCGACAGGCCCACTCCCGTGATACCGGCAACAGTCCGCACTGCATGCTGCCAGGGGCAGAAGTCTTACGTATGTGCATGTATTTCAGACACTATACACGTGCGTAGCTATCACTGCAGTGATGAAGAATCGCTCAAAAGTAGTGCACTGCATGTCGTTGACTGTGCCGCGGCACGCTGTTGACTGCTGCTGCCCTGCTGCGTGCAATGTGTGCTGCTGCAGCATACGGCTGGCAGAGATGTTCGATGCTGGGGACGTGCAGCTGCGTGGGAAAACGGTGCTGGAGTTGGGAGCGGGAGCAGGCCTTCCCGGTCTCATTGCAGGTGATTACAGGATCACAGCCCAAGTATAAAGGTGGATGTTGAATGAACATTGTGATAGCAACATCACACGTTTGGCGCTCATGTAACTGGTTGGTTGGCCGTGAGCAATAGTAAACTCATGTTCCTGCCTTTAGCTCCCGATGCGTCAAGGGGCATCACTGCCTCGGGACGCTGGCTCTGAGTCAGTCATGGCACTGAATCGCAAGAACATGACTAGTTGTCCCCGTACAGTCACAGACGGTCAAATGGTTATGCACAGCGCGAGCCAATCACGCCACCTCCTCAGTGTGCAAAGCTAGCTTGTTTGCAATACTTTTTCTGTTGCACAGAGCTTGCCCTGCCTCCTACCTTTGTAGCCGCTTTGAAGGTGCACGACTGCAGATCGTCCTTGGTGATGCCAGGAATCCATCATTTAGCGGTGGCTGGTGCTAAGGCACTCGCCTTATCTCTTCCTTCTACCTCATGAGTTGTTGATGTTAGGTACAATTGTCCAGCAGCACAGAGATTAGACGCACTATGGTGGTGCCATGGGGTGTGTGGCCTGCAGCATGCCGCGCTAGTGTTGCATTCCGGCCCATCGGGAGTGCACGTGTGACACAACTCGCAGCCCTTCCGAAGAGTCTTATGCAACATGGTGCAAAATGGAGCATGTGATATGTACCTAAGTGAAGCAGCGTCTAAATCCTTTTTTTTGCTGGTATTCATTGAGGCAGGCATTCCAACGTTTCATCTGGGTTCTGAGCCTTCATGTCTTGGCAACGGCTATTCACTTTTGCACGACAACAGTGCACCAGCACACCTACGAAATGCAGCCATGCTATCAATCACAAATAGCAGCTACCTGCGCCGCATAATGAATGTGATGATGAACAACCCTGTTGTCCTCCCGCCCCCGTGAATGCTGCTGCCGCTGGTCTGGGCACGTCTGCCACGCTCGGTGCCTCCGCCACGTCATGTCAATTCTTTTTCAGGCCTGTGTGGAGCTGAGAGGGTTGTCATTACAGGTCAGTGCCATTGCGCACCAGCCCCTGCTGCAAACATGCCATGCCATGCACGTGCCCATATTGCAGTCGCACACTCCTGCTGCTGAGCAGCGCACAATTGCGAACTGGTTGCGGCTCAGCTCATGCACCGTCGTGGTACCCTGGGGGCACGTAGTACCATCGCCGCCGTCGATGCATCTTAATGAGACTGGTCAACCACCCGTATTTTCTTGAATTGCACACAATTCCCCCCCCAAAAGTGGTCGCCAGCAGTGGCCGCCAGAGGGGGGGCTTCACCAGCGTCGGCTACGGCAGGGCCGTGTGGCTCCACACGCTGCTGAGCACCACTGCTGCGTCAGCTGCTCAGCACCCCACACACGCTCTGCTGCGCACGCCGCACCTTGCAGATTATGGCACATCAGTGGACCTCGCTCTGGTGGAGGCCATACAGCGAAGTGTGGACGCTGTTGCTGCGCACGTGCCACCTGACACCCTGCACGCCGCGCCACATGTTTGGGGGACCACCGTGAAGCCGCTGCTGAGCGTGAACGGTGGGAAAGGGTTTGATGTGGTGCTGTTGGCGGACCTCCTCTTCAACAGGTGCATCATCATCATAATGCCTGCTGGTACTGAGTGGTCTACCTGACACATGTTACTGCAGGTTTTATTTAAAGAGTGTCTGCGAGAGCGCCACCACGTGTGCACACACGGGCACCCATATCTGCTTGCTGGTGGGGTAGGGTAGCTGCTGCAGCTGCCCGCATGCTGCTGGGTGGGCTAGCAATACACCAGGAGGAGCTTGCTTGCTTGTGCCGGTGGGTATTGCTGACCGCTTGGCAACATGGCATGCGCACTGCCTGATGCAACGAAGAAAGGGCTGTCACACAGGTGTGATTGGCTGTATCTCTGCACGAGTGACCTGGCAGTAGTTGGCTAATGTGCCAGGCTGCACCAGTTAGTCAGACTGGGTGGCACAGATGTGTGTCACTGAGTGGGTGGCGCCGTGAGCAGTCTGAACCTAGGCTTGGCACCACAGGCACATGCAGTACCCATCAGCTGCGCTGCTGCTAAGCACAGTGCTAAATGCTGTGGTAGCTGCAGCACCCATGTGCGATGTTCCACTGCCGGTCACCCAGCAGTGCACCCCACTGCTGGGCCCGGCTCGGCACCTTCAGCAATTGCTATGGAGTTCAGCTACAGCCTTCGCTCAGTCTAGGCTATTGAACGACGGCGCCACGACCCACTGTAGCTGCTTCAGCGCCCACACTCACACTGCGTCCACTTCCCTCCCTCCCCCTTCTCCATGCGGAACCACAACTTGCTTTGAAAGCGCAGGTCCGAGCATCGCAAGCTGCTGAGCACATGCAGCACGGCGCTGGCGCCCGGCGGCGAGGTGTGGGTCACCTGGGGGCACCACGATCCGTCGAAAGCCGCGCTGGACCTGAAGTTTTTTGACATTGCGACGGCGGCGCCGACGGAAGGGGGCTTTGGCTTTGCGGTACAGCACCTGCCCAGCAGGCAGTACCGCGACCACTTTCAGGAGGGGGATGGGCTGGATGATGCGCGCGGCGTAGTGTACACGTGCGTCATGCGGAAGCCGGATGGCACTTCAACTTCAACTTCAACCTGAACGTTCCAGGAGGGGGGCGAGCTCGGTCGTGTTTGGGTGAGTGGCGCGAGCAGTGTTCGGCATGCACAACTTGAAGGTGCAGTGGACTTCGGCACTCCAACTTAACCTTGGACACACTTTACATGGCCCTGGCCTGTGTTAAACTTTGTCCAAGGCAGGCGAAGGAGCGGCGGCAGCAACAGTAAAAGCGGCAACACCGCGGCTGCAAAGTACAGGCGCGTCGCGGGCCCGGGCACGGTGGGCTGGCCCACTCTGCAGGGTGGCTGTTCAGGTGCGCAACAGGTGCTGCAGCACAGTCACTGTACGGTAGCGGCTGTACATCGCCGCTGCATGTCTGCGCATATATGTGGTATACCCAGGACTCCACTGGCAGCGACTCATTGCCCAGTGCCACTGGGGAGCATGCGCAGCATGCTCAGCAGACACTGTGCCGCATGTGTGCTCACACGTGTACACCTGAGACTGCTGTCGCTGGTCACCACAGTGAGCACTGTCACGGTGATGGCTGGGGGCAGCCATTGCCTGCTACGTGGTGTGTGTACCACCGTGACGAGGCTCAGCCTTCACGTGAGGTGTCGCTGACTCACGTTGGACGCACGAAGCGCCAAAGCAATGGCCGCTCAGTTGCATCACTGCAGCAGCAAAATGAACCCTGGCCCTTGCAAGGCACTGCCCCTTGGCAAGGGCACACAGTGATGTTCAGGCCGAAAGAATCGGTGTCCCTGCCACAGCAGCAGCCACACGCAGTCTGGTGCTCAGCAGTCACTGGCCAAGGCTTTTGCAAACAACTGCCTGGCAGCAAATTTTTTGAGCTCATGTTGCTTACGGCTCGTCCACATGCCGGTTTGCCCAGTAGCAGGGTGTGTGTCATTGCCCCAGTCTGGTGTGTATTAGTAGCTGGCGCAGCTTACAACTGCTAGCATCGCCCCAAAAATGACGGCCGGCGTACGCTAAGGTACTACTAGGTATGTAGTACCTGCGCCGTGCCTAAGGCTTCAGGTTGCCTTGCGGCCTACAATTGCGGCGCATGACACCTGAACTTCAATACAAACATTTTCTTTTTGGGACACACCTGTGAACCGTTTACACTTGGACCCAAAGTTGGGCACATGACATATGTTGGACGCTTTCGCGGCCTGCCAGAGCCTCAGGTCTGCCCTGCTGCACCTGAATGGACCTGCGCTTTCTTGGACCGGATGTACTGGAATTGGTGAACGTGGGTCTGCCTTGCAGCACGCACGGCTGGCTTTTGGTGGCATCGCACAAGTAGGCCTTGTTGGTAGTTGTACTCTGAATCATCCCTAGCCCTTAAGGACACAGACCGGCGCGTGTAGGTGTGAGGGCTGTCTGGTGCTTTTCACCAGGTGGAAAAATCACCCCACAGGCTTCGGCCTGGCGTTTTGCCCCAGCCACGGCAGTATCTGGGCTTAGCAGCCTTTTATAAATGTTTCTTTCACATTGTTTGCTTGTGAGCACGAGCACGCCGTACCTGGAAACAGCCGGGCACTGGGTTACTTGGTTGCACTGAGGAAGTGCCACGTGGCCAGTTGTGCTGCAGGCTTTCGTTCATCTGCTGAGCATATTCTCTCTTGTTTACAAATCTGCTGGAGCTCGAGCACACCTGCACACGCTGACTGCGCACGGCCCATTGGTGGTGGTGAGCTGCGCAGTGCACGAGGTGGCGGTGTGTCGTGGACAGCAATTGCCGCTGCTGCGGGCCCGGACTTTCAAAGCCACACAAGGAGGGAGAGAGTGGGTGCTGCTTGCAAACTTGCCAGCAGCAACCTCAAAGCAACACAGGACAAAACCATAGCTCTGGCTGGTGGCCAGTGGCGGCAGGCTGAAGCACCATGCCGCGCGGCAAGCATAGCAAGGACCGCATGTTCGTGACGCGCACGGAGTGGAGCAGAGACTACGGAGGGAAGAAGGGGGTAAGTGCACAACAAACGCTAAGGAACAGCAGCGAACTCACGTTCGATTTGAAGTGGGTGCTGACAGGCGGTGTCTGGCGTCAATGCCCAGCTGGCATTCTGCAGCGGAGTATCGGCAGCGATTACACCGCCGCCAGGTGTGTGGCTGCTGCCCGCTTTCCATGAGTACAGCACCAGGGGTAAGGCCTCTTGCCGCTGGTCAACCTTCGCAAGCCTGGCGCCTTGATTAGGCAGTGGTGTCTTGAAAGGTGCAAACGCGGAGGCACACCAAAGGCACACAGGTTGTGCTTGTGCTTGGGATTCCTCACGAGTTGTCAGACACAGTAGACGCCGGTGATACGCCCTTTCTTTCCCCTGATTGGCTGCAAAATACAGCAGCGGTCATGTCACACGGCCGCCGGCACTGCTGCTGCTGAGGCCATCGGTGTTGTAAGTCTGATATGGCTGGCAGGCAGGTGGGTGGCATTTTGCCACACAATTTTGTCGCGTAATCTGTCTATCTGGGCACATCTTAAAAGTTTTTCCTCACGCAAGTGCTCAGGGACACATTTGAGGTAGTTACTAGTTCCAGTGAAGTAGGTGCTGTGAAAATCAAAATCAGTGGCGTTTCTTTGAGGTGCCGCTGCCGTCATGGTTGTGCGTGTGGTGCTACTGCTGCGCTGTGGCGGCAAAGGCACACACATACATCCAGCAGTATTTTTTTACTGCTGCCTGGCAACATGCAGAAGCTATTCTCTGTGCCGTAGGAATATCTACCCTTGGTAGCAGAATATGCTTCAAATCAGGCTACCCTTTGTAATGCTGGGAAGGACAGCTCTTGCAGGCCACAAAGCTAGGTGACCAGGTAGACAGCCAGGCCGGACATCAGCTCGCGTGGAAGCAGTGAAAAGTTCACAACTTATGAGGTTAATACAGACGTAGTGCTGTAATACACAAGCATCAGCCTGCCAAGTGGGGCTGTTGCCTTATCTGTTGGCCGGTCGCAGCCTTGTGCCACGCGCTCCATTTGCGGTTCACTTGCAGTAGTGACCACAACAGACACATAGTGATTTTTGTAACCTGCCATCATGCAAGTGAGCGTTGTCAATTGTGTTCTCCGAAGCAGCCCTGCCCTCCATGGCCATTGACTGGTGCCTGTACGGTGGGGCTGCTGTGGCTGCGAGCAGGTGGATAATTTATATGGTATATACTACGTAGTATGTATGTATTCAATTCATGGCTAATTATACTTACTTATATTATTGCACAGGTCACCCCAGGGTGACGGCCCCTACCGACGGGGAGACCTAGAGTTTATCGCTCGTAGATGAGTTATCATGTACCATGGTATAATCATGGGTTTTGGCCTGGCATGTCACCCCAGCCATGAAGTAATTGCACTTAGCAACCTTCTTGGACTCCTTTCTGTATACTACTACTTGGAAGTACTTCAGTAGTTACAAGTAATCAAATATAGTGTCGGTGCATGAGCTCGCTTTTGTGCCTGTGCAGCAGCACCTCGAGGCACCACCTCTGAGTGTGCACACCACCCTTTTAGAGTCATACTAGTGGTACCACCAAAGTGGTATCTCCAAGTGCGTTCGGTTGATGAAAGCAAAAAGGCGCAGCTTATGACAGTCGCAGGTTAGTTTGCTGCTGGTGCTGGCCTTTGTGCCGTCAGCCCGCAGCTTTGTGCTAACCAAGTCCGGGCACCTGAGCCCACAGCGCACCAAAGGATTGAGTGCTTGGTGATGCTCTGCTCCCGTGTCAACTTTTCAACCTGCCTGGGTGTAATCGCTGTGTCAGTGTTGGGTAACTGCCATTGCAGCCTGCTGTGAACGACATCCCCTTGAAGGGCTAAGCTAATTATCATGGTTTGCTCATGTATGTTTGCAACCTCCCTGCTGTGGAACCGCTGTGTAACTGTCATGTGTTACTGCCATATGTAACTGCTCTTGTCAGGTGGTTGCGAGCGGCATCCGGCTTCTGTCGTTCGACTGCTGCGCCATGAGCCTGGGGCCCTTTGCTATGTAATCGCTGTGTAACTGCTGTGTACCCGCTGTGTAACTGCTTTGTAACCGCTGTGTAACTGCTGTGTAACTGTGATGTAACTGTTCTTTTCTCAGGTGGTTGCGAGCGGCATCCGGCCCCTGTCATTCGACTGCTGCGCCATGAGCCTGGGTCCCTTTGAGACACCCGTGTGCACAAAGGAGGGTGTGGTCTTTGATATACTGAACGTCATGCCCTACGTCAAGAAGCACAAGAAAAATCCCGTCACAGGTGGGTGTGTATGCATGTATATCGTGTGTTGGTGCCTTTTAACCTCAGTATATTCTTTTGCACTTGTCGGGTTGCGAGGGCCCATGCCATGCATGCGAGCATGTTGGGGGCGATGGCACATGCCGGGGAGCGTATGCACACGAGCGCACTTCAAACTTTCTTAACAACCAAGTATACATTTATGTGGTACATGTATGTGTGTGAAGTATAGTATGGTATCATGGTGTCTCGACTTCAAGTTGAGGTTTGTAGCTGAGTCAATGTAGAAGTTGGGGTACTTACGACGCACAACTAATGCTAGCCGTACCACACCCAGTACGGTGATTCACTGGGGGGGTAATCACTATGACTAGGCACAACTGGAAGGCACTTTGTCTAGGGAGATGCGTCCAGTGACACGGAACTGACGCTGTGACTAGGCAACCCGGCTGAACTGCACATACCACCACACAATGCCCCCAAGAGTGGTTGCCAGAGGGGGTCTTAATCACCGCCTGTCACGGTACAGTGCTTGCTTGCATCATGCCGGTGTTGCCGCCAGTCAAGGTTTTTGCCACGCCTGCATCATCCCTGCCTTCATCACCTTGGTGGGCGCCAGACCATATGAGCTCACCTGCATTTGCACGCTGTACGTGTTTGTTGTGCACATGAATGTGGTACAAGTGTATATCAATGTTTCTTACCCTGATGGGCGCCAGACCACATGAGTTCACCTGCACTTGCACACCCTACCTGTTTGCTCCATCTATGCGCACATGACCATGATTCAAATACGTGATCAATGTGTGAACACCCTATTTGTGACAGGCGAGTTGCAGTGAAGGCTGTACCCAAGCGTGTCTCACCCGACCACATGAGCTCACCTGCACTTGCATGCTCTACCTGCTTGCTCCATCTGTGCGCACATGACCGTGGTTCAAATTCATGCTGTTTTATATGACAGGCGAGCCGCTGCGCACCAAGGACCTGGTCCAGCTGCACTTTGCCAAGAACAACGATGGCAAGTGGCACTGCCCCGTCACATTCAAGGTGAGAAAGCTTGGGCATGTATGCCCTCTATAGGCAGGTCCAGGAGGCCTGCAGCCGTTGGAGCGCAGACCTGAGGAGCAGCCTTTTTCATTGCTGCCGCTGCCTCAGTCGCATTGTAGCTGGTAGTGCGCGAAACCAGCTTGTATCCTGTGGTTTAGTGCCTGTACAGGCTGGGAACTACTGTACCTTCGCTGTAACCTGGACCTCGCCTACTGACTCTATGTGTGTTGTCTGCTCTAAGTATTAGTACTTTACAGTGGCACTGACATACAAGGTCTACTGGGTTAATGCATGCATTTCATACAACAGACCAAACACGCCCTCTGAAGCATGCTCTGCTTGTCTTCCTCTGTCGCTTCAGGTGGACTTGAATGACAGTGTCAGTGTCGACATCAAAACATGAACATGTTCAATACTTTGAAGTAGTAGTTAATGATGACATATGGTTGTTGCCTTCATGAACAAGTAGGCATAGTACATGCGCTTCCTCCCTCCCCCTCAGGTGTTCAACGACACCTTCAATGTGCAACATGTTTACTTCACTTGCTCATGTACTTCAAAGTATCTATGGTTATGCCTCCATGAATAGTCATACAATGCACGCACAACACATGTGCTTCCCCCCCCCTCCCCTCTGTGTTCCCTGTAGGTGTTGGACGACTACACCAGCGTTGTGGCGGTCCGCACCACCGACAACGTCAATGCTGGTGAATAAACATAGGCATACTACGTACCTGAAGTAGTAGTACTTCTGCAGTACTTGAAGTACTTCGAAGTATTACTTACGTGCTTCCCCCCCCCTCCCCTTTGTGTTCCTGTAGGTGTTCAACGACAACAGCCGCATTGTGGCGATACGCACCACGGGCAACGTGTATGCGGCCGAGGCAGTGGAGGAGCTCAACCTGAAGCCCAAGAACTTTGAAGACCTCATGAGTGGAGAGCCCTTCCAGCGGAGTGACATCATTAAGCTTAACGACCCTGCTGATGAGGCGAGTTGAGCTCTCTTTTGGTGTGCGCGCACTGGTGACGACGACATAGTTGTAGCCTGTATAAATTACTTCAAGTACTGGTACATGGTGGTGTTTCACACGTTAAACAAAGTCACCATAAAGCTCAACGACCCTGCCGACGAGGCAAGTTGAACTCTCTTTTGGTGTGCACGCACCCGTGTGTAGGGCGCGACGACTTTTGTTTTACAATATCTGTATTTATAAATATGCTTAAGCACCTACTACTTCAAGTATCACTTCAAGTATCCGGGACTGCGCATGGCCACCGCTTCATGCGTCATCAAGCTCAACGACCCTGCCGACAAGGCGGTTGAATTGGTTTTCGCAATAGTGGTATTTTTGCATTCTAGTTGTGATGACAGAACTGATGACAGTGTTCTCATGTGCGCGTTTTCTGCAGGCCCTGTGCGCGCTGTGCGACGCCAACAACTCCAAGCACCTCTCACTTAATTTTCATGTGGCTACCACCATGACTACAGTAGTATTATAGTCCTGACCGCAGTGTTCTCACATGTGTCCGCTGTACTACAGTAGTAGCATCATACCTCCAAGTAGTAGCATCATACCTCCAAGTAGTTCTGATAGCAGTGTTCTCATATGTGTGCGGCGTTTGTTTTCTTTGTTCCTGCTGCAGGCTCTGTGCGCGCTGCGAGACGCCAACAACTTCAAGCACCTGAAGGAGCTCAGGGAGGCAGAGGCTAAGCGCGCGGAGGCAGCCTCACACACCTCCAACATCCGACAAACCCTCACCACGCAGCAGGTACAGTGGTGTGCTTGGCTGTGCCATGTGCATAGTGAATGTATCTCGGCAGCCTCACACACCCCCACCACATCATCTGACAAAGCCTCACCACACAGCCGGTACGGTGGTTGTGTTTCCTACTGTACTTGGGAACATGCACGATGCGCGTGCGGTATGTAAATACGGACTAGTCAGCATCACAGCATTCCACAAACTCTCACCACACAACAGGTACAGTGGCCTCACAAACCTGCAACACCCCCGACAACCCCTCGCCACGCAGCAGGTGCAGTGGTGTGGTTGCTGTTGCACTTGGGAATACTACCAATTGTGTTTGTGTCTGACGCACCTCCAACGTCCGGCAAACCCTCAGCAGGTTCATTGCTGCTGCTGCTGTACTTGGGAGCACGCATGTGGGGGGGGGGGCCTGGCTGTCACACGGGGGGCTTACCTGTGTGTATGTGTATGTGTGTATGTGTGAACTTCTGAACCACAAGTGCACAAATACCAGAGCGCTCACCACACAGCAGGTGCAGTGGTTTCCTGGTGGGACCCCGGACGGCGCTGTCAGGCAGTGCTCAGTATGCTGCAGTTTCAAATCCAACTTCACTTGTAACTGCTTCTTGAAGTTCAGAAACACACGGCGGAGGTGGCGGGGACAGCACCCCAGGCCACAGGCAACCAGAAGTGGCCCGCGCAGGCCTGCAGGAGCAGCGGGCATGCTCAGTGCTCAGCAGGCGGCCACAACAGGAACAGTGCTCAGCAGCAGCAAAAACAGCGGTGCTCAGCAGCAGCAAGAGCAGCAGTGCCCAGCAGCAGCAAGAGCAGCAGTGCCCAGCAGCATCAAGAGCAGCAGTGCTCAGCAGCAGAAAGAGCAGTGGTGGTCAGCTGGGAGCCGCAGCGGCCGGCACCCAGCGCCATCCCGGACCGCCAGGAGGGGCCCTACACAGGGAGATCGAAGTCAAGCCCCGCGCAGACAATGCGGCACAAATGTACTCACACACCACGTAGTATGCTTGTATTCCCTTTTTTTTTTCTCCCCTTATATTATTTTGTACCGTACTACTGGTAGTATATGGTACTTCTTTTCATGACAGTTTGTCATGCACTTGCATAAATACACACACCGCTGATGCACCATACTAAGCAGCCACATGGCGTCCCTCCACTTTCTCTCACCTACAAGTGCAGATCTTCAAGCACGATCGAAGGCAAGCGCCATGCACCCCCACTGTGGCACGAACGATGCACTCACACCTACGGGTACTTGTCTTCCCTATGACACTTTATCATGCACATGTGGATGTGTACTAAGTATAAGTATAACGCTGATGTACCTTGCTCAGCAGCCACATGCTTTCCCTTCCTATCCCCTCTTGCCTCATATATATATGCAGATCTTCAAGGAAATCGAAGACAAGCGCCGTGCAGACGAAGCCGCCCGCACCGTTGCGGCCGCAGCAGCTGCAGAGGCGGCCGCCGCAGCAGATGCGGCTGCAGTGGCTAGCGGTGCCCCTCTGTGGAAGCGGCGGCGCGTGCTGCTGGAAGACATTGCGGAAGGCGTGAAGCTCACAACGAATGCCGCTGCGGGGGCCTTCACCTCGACGGCGCAGCTGGTGCGTGTGGCGGGAGTTGCTGCCGCATCGATTGGCTTAAGTGCATGCTGAGTACCCGCCACACCCATGAATTCATGCATGTTCATGTACAGGTAGGTGTCCACCGGGAACCAAACATGCGTGGCCACGGATGAGGAAGTCGACCGCGCCCGCCACACCCGCTTAACTCGTGAATTCATGCGTGTTCATGGATTCGTGCATGTTCATGAACTCATGCATGTTCATGTGCGCAGGTATCCACGGACAACCAGTCACGCGTGGCGACGGACGAGGAGGTGGACCGCGCCCGCCACACCCGCCTGCGTGCACTCAAAAAGAAGGCATACGTGCAGCTGCAGACCACCCATGGCAACATCAACCTTGAGGTTCACACGGACATGGTACCGAAGACGGCAGAGAACTTTGTGGGCCTGTGCGAGAAGGGGTACTACGATGGGACGGTGTTCCACCGCAGGTGTGTGCGCATCGCATGGCATACGGTGCACTCGTGATATAGCGCGCTGTGGAATAGTGCGGTTCGCGGTATAATGCGGTGTCCACGCAGCTGGCACGTACCACTTGATTGTATACTACCGTTGTGTACAGTACCGGTAAGCGTTGAATTTCACGCAGACATGGTACCGAAGACGGCAGAGAACTTTATGGGCCTGTGCGAGAAGGGGTACTACGACGGGACGGTCTTTCACCGCAGGTGTGCGCGCGTGGCATATACCTGGTGATGGGGTCACAGCGTATGAAATTTTCATCAAGCGCCGTAGAGCGTATGTGAACACGGCGTATAACGCATTCATTAAATGTATCCGTACGGCGCATATATGCCGTATATCGCGTTCTGGGCATACAAATACGCCTTATTTTGTATTTCTGAAGTATAAAACACTTGGCAGTTACGCCTTGTTCAAAAGAAATGTTATTGCCCCTCCCCCCCCCATGCTGTTACTCTTCCCCCTGCCCCCGTCAATGCCGCTTCCCGCCCCCCAATTGCCCCCCCCCCACACATCCTTTCCCCCGCCCACCCCCCGCGTGTATACATAAGCATACCTCATTTGATGATAGCGTAGTACAATGTTTTGAAATAATCGCCCCCCCCCCCCTCCCCCCCC
>JAULBY010021964.1:0-18371 GCA_032358315.1 Ophiocytium majus | reverse complement strand
CGCAAACAGCCCCTGACCATGTTGAAGTTGAAGTTGAAGTTGAAGGTGGTGACGCACCGCTGGCGCAGGTCCTGCGCGAGGAGCTGGGGCTGTCGCGGCGCGCGGACGCGGTCGCGCGCTTCCGCGCGGGCGGCGCGCGCGTCCTCCTCACGACGGACCTCGCGGCGCGCGGCCTCGACATCCCAGAGACCACACACGTGTTTCACTTTGACGTGCCGGCGGACGCGGAGGCGTACATACACCGCGGCGGGCGCGCGGGCCGCATGGGGCGCGCGGGGCGCGTCGTGAGCATTGTCACGCCCGACCAGGAGTTTGTGCTCGCGCGGCTGGCGAATGCCGTGGGGGTGGAGGTGTCGCGGCTGGGCGGCGGCGGCGGCGGCGGCGGCGGCGGGGCGGTGGGTCAGCAGCAGCAGCAGGAGCAGGAGCCGTAGGGGGTGGTGGTGGCGGGGCTGTGGGGAGCTAGCAGCAGGGGCGGCAGCAGTGTGGGGGTGGGGGCGCAGGCTGGCGCAGTGGGGTGGGGAGTGCCCAACAGGCCTGACCTGCCACCGCGGGAGTTAGAGTGTGCGTGGCAGCGGCCACGGCGGCGTGAAGGGCGGCGGCAGTGCTCAGCAGGCGCCACGCGCGCACTTGCGGAAGTGAGCAGTGGCGCGTTGGAAGGTGGGACTGTGCTGCACCTGCTCACATCCCTGTTTGCACTGCTGCCGATGCCTGGCTACAGCGGCAGCTCATGTGTTCATACTTCGGAAGTAGTATCAACTACTGATGCTGGTACTCTTATGTTATTATCACGTTCTTTTTTCTGCCGACTGCGGCGGAGGACGTGTTCCAGGCGTGCCTCGCATGCAGAAGCAACTCTCCTGCGTCACTGTGCGTGCCTTGCTGGTGCTGACGCGCGTTGCAATAATGTGCAGCGCAAAATGGCGCGCATGGCAGCTGCCAGTGCCCTGCATGGCAGTGCACGTGGTTGCCACTGGCGCTCAGCTCCCCCACAGCGCCATGTGATTGGATGATCATGGCAGGAGTATTACAGGCGGGGTTCTGTACTTAGACCCCGCCACGGCGTCATGCTGTGTGTTGACAGCGTGTCGGCGTGTGTGCCCGCCTCTACACTGCTGCCGCTGCATGTGCTATGTGGTGCGCATACGCCACTGCACGCCAATAGCTGGCTTGCACTGCAGCAGCTGCCCTCGCAGGTCGAACCCTGGCTGGATGGCCGCTCACGCCCACATGCTTGCTCGATGCTTCGAGAACTACTTGACTTGCAACATGCCAGGCTTCCCTCAGAGTACTGAGCATTGCCAGCTTTATTGCTGCCTGTCTGATTTTCTGGTCACACGCACCGTGTGCAAAGGGCTTTCCGCGCCCTAAGCGAACTTCAACAAAAGTACTTGAAGTACTACTGAGAAATACGGTGATCACACCCACCATATTAACCATTACAACCATAAATACTTTTCCCTTTTCCCTGCTGACAGTGCACCGCTATATGTCGGCATGGGTCCGCGCTGTGGTGGATTGGCTGTCCGCGCCAGCATCCCTTGTACCAGGATCGATGCACGCACCCAAGGGCAAAAAGGTGCAGTAAACCTTGGTTCTAGCTTTTGTTTGAGAAGCTGGTAGTGTTCTTGGTTTACAGTTACAAGTGGGTGCCAGAACCCAGGCCAGGCATGGAGCAGATTTTTTTTTGCCATAGTGGACCTGTATGTAGGTACAGTGTATGTACTTCGTGCATACTTCAAGTACAGTGTACTTGAAGTCTAGTACAGGTGTTGGATTGCTGTGTCAGCCAAGGCGGCGTAGCAGCAACGTTGTGGCAGCACACTGCTCACGGAACAGCAAGTGGTGGCACAGGGCGTGAACTCATGGGGCCCCATGAGTTCAGGGAGCTGTGTGCAGGCCCTCCCTGCGCAACATGGCAGCCCTGCAGCAAGCTCCTGCAAGCAACGGCTGCCAATAATGCACTGGCGAGGAACGGAAGCCCGCAGCGGGGCAGGAGCGGAGGCTACTCATGCAGGTGCCATGCCACTATCATGCGCGTGTACCTGGAAAACCATGCGCGTGTACCTGGAACAAATTAGGGTGCAGCGCTGCGTGCACACCAAGATCGGGGTGGCTAATCGCTGAAAGGAGCAGCAGCGCACCACCGCAAGAGGCACGCGGGCGTGCGCACGGGTGGGCCATGCCCCCATGTTGAAGTTTGTGTACACATCAGTCCAGAGGCACAAGATCATGTGATATTGAATGTTGAAGTTGAAACACCAGCCGGCCGTGCGGCGGCCCCGACGCCAGCACACACACACAACGCTACAAGCACACCTGAAGCTTCTATCACCAGCATGATGTCATACACGTGCAGACACGAGGCCGTGCACTTGAACCTTCACTAGCACTTGAAGTGCACTGCAGTTGAAGTTAGCTTGTAGTTGAAGTTAACTTGCAGTTGAACTTCACTTTCAGGTGATGTTAACTTGCAGTTGAAGTTCATGTGCACCGCCCCCTGCGCCGCCGTGGGCTCACGACCACCACATCGTGCGTCGCTGCCAGCGGCACGCGCGCCCGCACCGCCGCCACATAGCTCTCCCACGCCTGCGAATTCAGCCCCAACTGCCCCTGCCGCCGCGCCGCCGCGCTGCGCCCACTGGCATCGCCGCCGCTGCCGCTACCGCTGCCGCCGCCGAATGAGGCGCCTATGGTCTCGCCATCACCGCCACCGCCGCCGCCGCCGCCGCTGCGTGTGAATTTGGTCGTGTAGAACACGTCCACGCGGCCGCGCATGGCGCGCTGCTTCTGGTGAGCACTCTGCTGAGCACTCTGCCGCTGTGGCTGCTGAGCAGGCAGGTGCTGCAGCGCGCGCGGCACATGCCCCCGCCCCCCCCCCCTCGCCGGCGCCGCCGGCGCCGTCTGCGCCCTGCTCCCGCTGAGCACCCCCCCAATACCACCGCTGCTCAGCGCACCGCCGCCGCCACCGCTCTCCAGCCCATGCCGCAGCAGGCGCGTCGCACGGTGCACCTTGGTCCCCAGCTCCGACTTCAACTCTGCAGAGTCGTCGTCACCGCTGTCGCCCCCCCCCGGCCCCAGCAGCGCCGCCTGCAGGCGCTCGCACTCCGAGAAGAGCGCCCCCGCGCGCCGCCGCGCGTGTGCCGGTGGTAGACGCTCCCACCTGGGGTTGCACAGAGCGTATGTGTAGGGGCGTCTTGCTCTTGTCAGAAGTTGTGTTGTGCGATAAGTGACCTGTGCTGGGCAAGACGCCATGTAAGAGCGCCTTGGAGACACTGCGCCCGCACGCCTGCGCCCATGCACGCCGTCGCCAAGCTGTTACGGTCACTATTTTCTTTCAAAACACCAGCCACGTGCACTGCACATCTGCTCCGTACACCGTGCACACTGCTCGCTCCTCGTTACTTCTGAAGTACAAAGGATACTTCAGAAGTACTTGAAGTATGTTTTCCGCGCAACCCTGCTCCCACCTCAGCTCCCGGCTCTCAGCCGCCGCCGCGGCGAGCGCCGCCCACTGCGGCCGCCCCGGCCTCGACTGCGGAAGGCGCGCCGCCAGCCGTGCCAGCGACGCGCAGCTGCGCTCGAGCGCCTGCGCCGCAGGAGCACCGCTGCTGACGCTCGTGGCGAAGCTCACGCTGCCGCTGCCGCCGCCGCTGCCGCCGCCGCCGCCGCTGCCGCTGCCGCCGCCGCTGCCGCTGCCGGTGGAGGTGGTGGCGGTGACGGCAGTGACGGCGGTGGCGGCGGTGCGCGCGGTCACGGGGGAGGAGACGCCGTCGGACTCGGGGACCTCCGGGTCCTGTGCCAGGCGCCCTAGGTCTGCCATGCGAGAGGCAACTGCCGCGAGGGCGGCCGCGCCCAGCGGGTCGTTGCCTGCGCTCTCTGCGGCCGCCGTTTCTCTGGAGGGGGGGGGGGGGGGAGAGTAAAACTTTGTTGAAATGTGGTATCATAAAGTATGGTACCATATACTGCTACATTAAATTACAGTCAAACAAATACTTCTGAGGTAAAGTTTACTACTTCCCAGTATGTGTTTATATGCATCGTATATCATTATAAGAGCTTGTCTGGCGCAATGTTGTTTGGTGCGCGAGGCGTTGGTGGTGTTTGCAAGGGCTGGCAGGCGGGTGATGTGCGGTAAGGGAGGGTGTGAGGGCACAACAGCCTGAGCCCGTGTCGAGGACCCCATTTGTGAGGCGTTTCAGGGTGACAACGGGAAAGGCAAGTGGAGGGTATACCTCTGAAGTGCTTCGCAGGCCATGAGAGGATATGTGGCACCACCAGTGCCGTGTGCATTGTGCCAGCAAGCGTCTGAGTGTTGCAAGTGCTGTTGGTGTCGATAGCCATCACCACAGTTTAAGAGGTTTTACACACACAAAATAGCCTGCAACCCCTCACAAAAACCTGCACACACGCCGCACACGGTGTTGGAAGTTGTACCCATGCACATGCAAATGGCTCACTTTCCCGCTGGTCTATCTTGCTATGGCAAGTTGAGAAATGTGGATGACTGTGGCGGTGCAGTGAAGGCCACAATGCCTGAACAGCACGAGGCTTGGTGGGCAACATGCCGCACACGCCTTCCCAGCTACCTCAGATAATGATTACTTTGAGGCCTACAGCAGGAAGCCATCGCCTCGCTGTTTGCCCCAGCCACTGCAGTACCTAGGGTTAGCAACCTCACACACTTCGAAGTACTTCGAGGTAGTAGGTTTTGTTCACAAATTTAGTTGCACAGTGCCAATGTAATGAACATCAGTGAATGTGTTTACAAATACTTGCGTGAAGCTTGACATTATAGCAATATTCACATTACCTGAGTATTTTTCGCAGCTCCACCCGCTCCCAGTGGTCCAGCCCGCCCGCCGGCACCGCGACAGGCTGCGCCCCAAAGGGCTGAGGCAGGCGCGTCGGCACAGGCAGCGCCGTCGAGCACCGCCGAGCAGGCGCGCGACACGGCTTCGGGCACTGCGTCTGCAGCCACACCAGCGTCTCTGGCGCGGGGGGGCGGGTGCAGTAGTGCAGGGCCGCGCACAGGCGCTCGTAGTCCACCCAGGCCTGGCCAGCTAGCACCCGGCGGTGAATGGTGGGCGCCAGCGGCACGGGGGCCGCCGCCCTGGCGTCCCAGCCGAAGTGGTCTAGTAACCTGTCCGTGGGGTCGCCGCGGTACAGGCCGTACATGTCCAGGGTGGTGATCACCAGGCCGCGAGGCACCGCACCGGTGGCGGCTCTATCGTAGTCCTGGAAATGAGGGCGGAGGCTGATGCGTTTTCGCTTCACGGCCGTGCCCAGCCTGATGAGCTCAGCACCGTCATCCGGGGTGCTGCCTTCGCCTTCGGGTGTCTGTTGTGCTGCTGCTGCTGATGCTAATGGTGTGCCTGTGCCGTCACCCTCTGCTGCTGTTGCTCCTGGTGTTGCTGCAGTTGTGTCCATGGCTATGAGTGGGGTGCTCCCTCCTGGCACCTGAGCGCCCCCACGCCCCCACGCAGCCTTGCGATGCAGCTGCAGCTGGGTCTGACGGCCGTGGCGACTAGGTGCGATGGCGGTGCAGGTGAGAAGCCCGCTGCTGGCCGTGTACGTGTGCCGCAGGGCTCAGGTTTGTGTGTGCTTCGCTGAATGCTGTCAGTTTGCGAAAGGCAAGAGCGGGCGTGTTGCCTGCTACTGCTGCTGAACTGCTACACATGAACTGCTACACAGAGCTCTCAGCACAGGGGCCTGCTGCTGCTGCTGGGGCTTCCGTGTCTGACTGTGCCTTTCTGCCGTGTCTTGGTGCCCTGCCAGTGCGCACATTCATTCATGTGCTCAACTCCAAATGTTGACAGTTACGTCAGTTACGAGCACATAGACGGGCCGGGCCGCACAAACGCCCCGCGGCCCCGGGGAGCCGGGCGCAAAAACGCACTTCTTCCTCCAGCACGGACAGCTGCCGGACCAGCGCTCCAAGCCCGACCACACTGCTAGCTCTCCACGCGGTTGGCACACGTGAACAGCTCCCTCGCGCTGGTGGCGGCAGCGCATGACAGCAACTGTTCCTCTCGGAGTGTCCACCTTCAACACATGACCCAAATTTGTGCCTGGAACTGGCACTGGCGGCGCGCGCACCGCACCTCCACATGCGCTGCACCTCCATGTGTGCGCCGCAGTGTAGGCAAAGGCTTGAGTGTACAGCGACACTTGCGGCGAAAACCCAGGATGCTGGGGCTGTATGCCGCGCGCGGCTTCACACACACAGCCGGCGGGTCTGACTTCAATCTTCGTGACAGTGCTTTTAGGCAGGCTGAGTGCTTTGTAGCCCCCCATGCATGGCAGGCACCAGCTCAAATGACTCTAACACCCTTTTCTGCAGTGTAAGACACACTAGACACACCGCCGCACAGCAACTATTCAACAGCATCACCTACGCACAAACCATGTGCTGTTGCCAGTGAGCACAGAGCGTTCTGCGCGTGCGTGGGCCACCAGCACCACCATCGTACTGCAATGGCAAGCACCGCGCAGCACAGTCACTACCACCTGGCGCAGCTGCTCACATGTCCACACCCATAGCCACCCACTCATAGCCTGACTCCTTGTCTATACCACCAGCGAAGTTCAATGCAAGAAACTACCCATGTGTCATGACCTGACCACACCCAGCAGCCGCGCAACCAAGCAGCATGCACTCCCAGCTGGTGAAAACGAAAACCCACCCGGTTCTGAGCGGGCCATGTTCTCCACCTCATGACGCAACACCAGCACGCTGTAGCTGCACAGCTTTGAAATGCCAGCATCCTGGACACACACGCCATGCACCCATGCACAACGGCGCCAGGTGTCGCCCACCATTGCGCGCAACATGCCTTGCCCAGGGTTGCGACGAAACGTATATGAGCGAGCCATATACGCTGCATACGGTCCGTATATACGGCGAACATGGCTAACGCTGAGAAAACTAGTGATACCAACAGCTTGGCACAGGCGTGTAGGAGTGATGTCTGGTGCTCAGTGCTGGTAGCTGGCCCATGGAAGTGAACTATGGGCGCGTATATACGGACCGTATACAGCGTATATGGCTCGCTCTTATGCGTTTCGTCGCATCCCTAGCCTTGCCCCCTCAGGGGAAGCAGGCGCAGAGGCCAGACATGTGTCAAAAGCGCCATAGCCATGCTCCAGCACTGGCATGCCGCGGCACGCAGCACATTAACAACAACACCAACAGCAGGGGGGGCAGCATAGATGCCAACGACACACACACACGCACACCGCGCAGCGCCCAGCCGCACTGCCCATGGAAAGCGCACCACCACATGCACGGGTATACGAAAAAGGTATTTGTGCGGCCGCCTACCGCCGCCGCCGCCGCTGCTGCCGAGCCGCTACAACAGAAAATGGTGGGACGCGCGGCGGCGCCTGCTCTGTGGGCCCGCCACCCGCTGCCGCCCCCGCCGCCGTGCCGCCGTCACTGCGACGCCACCTCCTGAAATCTTTTGTGCTGCACGCCAGGCCAGTCTCCTCCTGGGGCAGCCGCCGCCGCACTGTACTGCAGCACCTAGGGCTGCGCCGCATGTAGCCGCCGCCGCTGCCAGCGCCCGCTGCTGCGCCATGCCTGTGTGTGGGGGCCGCTGTGGCCGCTGCTGCCGCCGCCGCTGCACCTGCCGCAGCTACTACTGCCGCCGCCGCAACGCCGCGGTGCCGCCGCCGCCAGGCCGCACCCCGCACCAGTGGCGAGCACAGGGCCGTGCCAGGGGGGCCAGCGCGCGTGGCATCTTCTTCTTGTTCCTGGTAAAGAGTCTTCTGCGGTCCCGGGAACGTTCTTCAGACGGTGCTGGACTGGTCGGGCGGCGCGGCCTCTGCGCCGGTGGTGCCCTGTCCGGTGAAGGCGTTTGCGCCCTTGTCGAGCATGGTCCGGACGATGTGGCTGGCGCTGTAGGCGTACTGCGTGGAGAACAGGAAGGCGGCCCACGCGGAGAAGTAGCCGTTGCTAACGTCTTTGAAGGGGCCAGAGCTGGCGGGAGGGAGAGGCGGCGGGAAGAGAGGGCGCATGGGGTAGAATGAGGTGCGGTATGCTCGGTCAAGTTTTTTTCATGTGGTTTCAAGTATGTTTATGATGTGAATACACAGACAAGGGTGGTGTAGTGTGCGCTGTACTGCGTGGAGAACAGGTACCTGCAGGTGCCAGCGCATCAGGGCCTGGGTACACCACTGCCGTCTGTGAAAAGCTAGTGGGATACCGCTGCTTCCACCCATGCCAGCGTACTGTATTGCAGGCGAGGCAAAAGTTGTGAAACCAAAAAAAGCAACAATAGGCCGTCCAACATGCTACAAATCGCCAGTCGCTGAGCACCAGGTGTGAGCCCAAACACCCTGCATTTGTGTTGCACATTAGCAGAAGTTAACAGGATACCAACGGCTGAAGGGCGCAATTCCCTGTTTCCTGCTGGGCTGAACACTGCAGTTAAGTGGATGCGATGTCGTGGCAACTTTGAATGTGTTGGCGGACCACAGGTGCGCAAGGTATGTGCGCGGCCGCTGAACAGCACACCAGTTCACCCGTTAGCAGCCTAAAAGGGAAGCGCCGGCTTGGCAAGAACGACACCTGCCACACCGCAGCTGATAGTGGTGACCCACAGGAGATAAAATGACCGCTTGTGAAACTATCAAAATGTCAACCCGTTCTTCCCGTCATTTGCTGCATTCATGTGCTCCCAATGGCAGGGTCCCTGACTGGCGCTTGAAAAAATTTGAGGCCCAAAACACATCCACGCATTCGCTACTTCGACACATCTAAACGCTGATGATGGGCGCCCATGCTGTACCCACACAATGATGAATATGCCAAATGTAAACGCTGTTGCTGATATGACAGCTGGCGCTTTACACCATGCCAGTTGCAAAGACACCAACTGCCTCTTTCCCAGCGGCTGCTGCGAGCAACAACAACGGCAGCAGCAAAGCGCGCGCCAGTGTGCCGCCACTCACAAGGTTCCCACCGCGGCGCCGACGCCCCACCACGCGAAGAGGAAGACCGAGATGAACTTGTGGAACTTGTCCACAACAGCCGCCTGCTTGATGGCCCTGATAACGATGAGGCTGAGCGTGATGCCTAGCGACACACACCCCACCGCCACGGCGTACCCTTCCTGGTTCGTGCACGACCCCTCGTCGCATGCTATGCTGGCGGCGATGAGGTAGATGAGGCTGGCCGCGAAAAGCAGCGGCACGCCCTGCGGTGGGTGGCAAGCAGCGGACAGCGACGGCAGGGAGTTACTCGGCGGCACGCACCGCGAAAGTCTGCTCAGCAGCACCTGCAAGTGCCCCCTCGGCCGCTTCTGAGCTGCGGGCACGCACGTGAGGCGTGCCCGCGCAGCGCGCAGCGCCAGCTAGAGCTGGCGCCCCACGACAGCGAGAGGAGTTGCAGGGGCGCGCGCGCAGGCAGCAGCATCACATTCTCCGCAGGCAGCAGCCTGTTCTTTCCGCGTGGGCCTCCGTAGATAGCCATGCTGGGAGACGCACTGCGGGCGGGGGAAGGGGGATGCTGGTGGTGTCGGCGGCTGCTGCTGCCTGCCTGCGGCATTGCAACAGCGTGCATGCAGCCCGCGGTGGGCGCAAGCCCTGCTTGCAGCGCAGCCACCCACGCATCTCCTTCACTGCCTGGGGCCCCTGCGTTGCCCATCCGAACCAAACCCTGATCCAGAAGATCCACGGGGGGGCAAGAGGGGCGCAGAGCAGGCAAAGGGGGGGCAGGACGTTGGGGCTTACCTCCATGGTGGCTGTGGAGTGTGGCTCCCCCAGAGACAGCCCTGACTGTGTAAGCTGCTGGCGGCGCCGCTGCTCCGCTTTTCAAGGCTGTGCGCAAAAAATGGTTTGCAAACGTGAGAGAGTGTCATGCCGATACACGGAATACCGGCGAAAATCCCAAGACTGGCAGTTGGTGTGTGTGTGTGATCTGCCAGCTGCAGAACCAACTGCACGTGTGAGTGGTGACTGTGGGGCAGCGGCGGCGGGTGGCGGCGCGGAGCAGTGCACTGCCTGCGCGGCCAGGCAGCGGTCAGCCTGAGCTACCGGCCAGCCACGCGCACAGACAGCTTTGTGTCACGAGGGAAACGCAAGTAGACGAGGCTGGCAGCCATGACTGACACCCCGGCAAGCGGCGTTGCTGCCGGCGGTGCTTCGGTCGGCAACCGCAGATGGGCGCTGCTGAGGGAGGCGCTGCTGCAAGCAGCTACGAGCAAAGGCAAGAGCCATGGAGCCAGCTCCACCAGAACTCGACCTCGCCAGCCCACCTTCGCCATGCTGCCACGCACAGAGTGCGATTGGGTGCCCACGCACTGGGTTGACCTTCCCCAGGGCAGCTCACTCACAGCACAAGATGTTTGGGCAGCCATCTGTGACAGCCTCCAGGTGTACGACTGCAACAGCCTCATCGTCATTTGTGGCGCAGCGGGCGAGAGAGAGCGGCAAGTCTGGACGGCCCTCTGCCACTCGCTCTGCAGCAGCCACTCCCCACAAGTCACTCTCCAACCACCGCCGGCAGCCACACCACCAGCTGCACCCTCACCCCCTGCTGCCACACCAGCCACACCACCGCCACCTCCACCAGCCCCACCAGCAGCAGCAAACCCCTCTCTGCACGTGCAACGGCAGCACCGCAGCAGCACCGCCGACGCCTGGTGCCTCGCCACCTACACGGTACCCCGGGGGGGGGGGCTCTCACCGCCCCTGCAGCTGCTAGCCCGCGAGCGGCGCTCAGCAGCGCCCACGTCCCTTTCCGCACTCTTCAGCCACAAGGTTCACGGCGTGGACAACACGGGAAACGTGCGCGTGTGGGACGCGGAGGGCGCGCTGCTGCGCCACCTTCTGCTGAGCACGACCGCCGTACCCCCCGCCCCGCGCGTTCTGGAGCTCGGCGGAGGCATGACGGCGCTCGCCGGCATCGGCGTCGCCGCGGCCGTGAGCGGTGCCAGTGTGGTTGTAACTGACGGACACCCGGACGCGCTGGAGGGGCAGCGCGTGTGTGCGCGGCTGAACGCGCACGCGTGCTCAGCGGCAGGCTCGCGCGTGCTCGCAGCGAAGCTGCTGTGGAGCGCGGGGAGCGCGGCGGCAGATGTGGCGGCGCTGGCCGCCGGCGATGGTGGCAGCAGCAGCGGCTGCCCCAGTGATGCTTCTGCAGGCGCGACAGGCATCAGCAGCGGCGTCGGCGGCGACGGTGGCGGCGGCGGCGGCGACAGTGGCGGCGGCAGTGGCAGCGCCGGCAACGTTGATGACGATGGCGCTTGCGTCGGCAGCACTGCCGGTGTGGCGAGTGCTGCAGCCTCGGGTGCAGGCCACTTTGACGTGGTCATCGGGGCGGACTGCCTCTTTTTCGAAAATTTTCACGCTGACCTTCTGGAGGTGCTGCGGTGTGCGCTCGCGCCGCGCGGCGCCGCGTACCTGCTGCAGCCGTTGCGCGGTGGGTCGCTGGAGCGGTTCGTTGCTAAAGCGCAACACGTACTTCAAGTTGAAGTACGGCGGCGGTGGGACGAGCAGGTGTGGGAGCGGCACCTACAGCTGCAGCAGGCGGCAACGGCGGAGGCGGAGGCAGCGGGCGAGGGGGGGGGGGGTGGTGAGTACCGGGAGGACAGCTGCTACCCCGTCCTGGTGGTGCTGCGCCATAGGGCGTTGACTGACGGCTCATGATGCGGCCGGAGTTGCTGCACTTGTTTGTATTGAGGGTGTTGAGTGTGGCGCCAGCAGTACTGCCGTGGTGCATCGTACACAGAGCAGCAGTAGAGAAGAAAGTTGGCAGGTGCTGCCAGGCGGGAGCAGCACTTTGTGCATATTAAATTATTGTGCATAAGCAAGACTGATTGGCAGCCAGGACCATGTGGCGGGCCCCCACCAACGTACACAACACATGCTGCACAACTTTTGCTTGCGGTGTCAGTGGCTTCTGCTGTGACTTCTGCTGCTGCTTTCTGCTGTGTTTGTGACGGATACCAAGCACGGCGAGAGCCTGTGCGTGACATGCTGTCACACATGCTGGGCAGCCGCTAGGTATCCTGCCGCACCAATTCTGTTGTCAAAATTTGCACACACACAAAACAGCATCGAAGCTCAGCCTCGGATGATGTCATGCACAGGCTACCCACTGGCAGTCAAGCAGACCTGTGGTGGTGGTGCAGAGTGCTCGGACATGAGGTTCTGAGCGCCTTTGCCAGCTGGCTTGCAGCGTTGCAGTGAACATGAAGGCTGCGTGCATTGCGAGCTGCCTACCATCACGCCCCCGATGTACTACTAGTAGTATGCACCTACCGCCTGGGTATGCCGTTTGCTCTGCTGTAATTGTGCATATCTGCGGAACTGTGTGGTGGCGCGTGCCATCAGTGTGCAGTGTGCACAGTGGCGGT
Source organism: Ophiocytium majus (assembly GCA_032358315.1). NCBI lineage: Eukaryota > Xanthophyceae > Mischococcales > Ophiocytiaceae > Ophiocytium > Ophiocytium majus. Next base: position 6,012 of record JAULBY010021964.1, on the reverse strand, counting down.
GGCCTCTGCACATCGTGCAGCGCTGTGCTCAGCAGAAGCACCCCGACCAATCTAATTGGTCGGTGAGGTCGGTGAGGGGTGACACTCCAAAAAAGGCGGGAACCCGCCTGCAGCGCGGCGCGCGCTCGATTTCAATTTCAGGCTGCGGCTGTCTGAGGCACACCGCCACAGCAGGCAGCACTACTGAGCAGCAGCGCACACTCGCTGGCCAACATGGTTGCCAAGCAGCAGCAGCAGCAACGCGCTGCGAGGCGCCGCCACAGCAGCAGCAGGAGCAAAGCTACTGCCACCAACTCAAAGCACCCCATGGACTACCCATTCGCACTGCGAGTTTGGACAGCTTTGTCTCAGGTCCCCAGTGGCTGTGTGACCAGCTACAAGGCCCTAGCTGGGGCTGTGGGATCACCGTTGGCGGTCAGGGCCGTCGGCATGGCACTGTCCAAGAACCCCCTGGCCCCTCAGGTGCCCTGCCACAGAGTGATCGCCAGCGATGGAAGGTGCGGCGACTCAGGCAGTACATGATCATGTCGTCATATTGTTACATGTCGACACACTGCTGCATGCGCTGGTGCTTGGCCTGCCTGACACGTCCGTGCTCCTTACTGCCGTGTTGCTGCTGCTCATGCTGCTGCATCGGCCACTGCTGGTGGGTAGTGCGTCTCTGCTGCTACACTTCAAGCTGCTACGTAGTGGTAGCTAGTGCGCCAGCAGCGGTGTTAACTGCTATGGCTGCTGTTGTTGTGCCAGGCAGCCTCCATATTGGTTATTTGCTCTCGTTTGACTGCAGCAGCAGCATAGCGTTCATAGCAATGCATTGACTCCCATGCCTCAAGTAAATTCCAGCCTCCGCACTAACCACTCCAGTGCCTGCGCACACACCCATCAGAGCCCTCGCCCCCGGCTGGATTACACTGCCAGTAACAGGCTTTGCAGCCTTGAGGTGGCATGTAGATGTAAGCCAACACCAAGCAATGCTCTTGCCAGCAGCGCCACATGTCCTCACAACCAGCAATCCACCCAACATGCTTCTACGCTGCCGCCCCACCACTTTTTTCCCCGCAGCATTGGCGGCTTCTCCGGCAGCAGGACGGATGAGGTGAAGCTCAAGCGCAAACGCGACCTGCTGAGCACAGAAGGTGTCAACTTCAACTCCCGCGGCATGTGCAGCGTCGCCACATGGGACTCCTTCAAACCCATAACTGTGGCACAGCTGCGAGAGCGCCAGCGCCAAGTGGAGGAAAAGCTGGCGGAGGGGGCAGCGGTGGCGCCGGTGCCGGCCAAGCCCTGCTGCTGAGCAGGTATTGGCACTGGGGTGCTGCTGAGCAAGACCGTGTGTGCTGCTCAGCGCAGCTAGCGCCTGCTGCTGCGCAGGTGCGCAGGTGGCATGTGCCTGAGCACAGCCGCGCCCGACATGCTCAGCAGCAGTGCGCAGCAGCATTAATGGTGGCGAGGGTAGCTTGCAGATGGTGAGCAGCACCTAGTGCGGTGGTGGTGGCAGTGCGAGATGTGCTCAGCAGCTGCTGCAACCAGTACAGGGCATGCGCTGAGCAGCGGCACCAGTGACAGCAGCACTGCCCTAAATAGGTACACAATTGTTGGTAGCCTGCGCTTGCTGCCGCCTTTGCAGCTGGCATTGTGTCAGAAGGCAGTGCTGGTACAAGCGGATGGGGAGGTTGCTGCACTGGGGCGTTGCGGCTGACACTTTGCTTGCAGCTGAGAGCAGCCTAGCTGGCTCTCTCATGAAGGCTTGCAGCCCTGATGTGTGTGCCCTAGCTGGAAGCAATTGCACCGGCGGGTGCAGTCCACCCACAGTGCGGTCTCAGCTGCAGCCGCTGCCGCAACAACTCGTGCGAACAGTGTAATTTGCAAGGTGAAGTGGGCAGGGCATGGTCAAGCGGCCTTGGTAAGCTGTGAAATGCAGTGCAGGCAGCGTTGGTAGTGAGGCAGTTGCCGGGGTTGCGTCGGCGGTGGTGGTGCTGCAGGCACACCATTATCATCATAAACTTCAAATACTTAAAGTATAGTAGTACTGTAGCAGACAGCCGCCCAGGCCTACGCCGTAGTACGTGCTTGCTGTACTTCTTGTTGCTTACTGCGCGCAGCGGTGACCGTGTCTACACGCGCGTCGATATGGCCGGTTCCCAGTGGCTGCTCCCATTGTACCCGGGTTGTTGCACACCTCCAGGCGCGACTGAATAAGACAACTACTTCAACAGCTCGTGCACACAAGCGTGCGGGTGGCGCCTACATGGCTGCAGTGCATGGGGACCTTTTGTTTCCACACGTTTGCCAAATTTTTGTCCACATCGCCTGCTTGCTGGCCAATTGCCGCTTGCCGTGGCGGCAGCTGCTGAGCAGCTAACCCTGCAGCACATGTGCACACGCCAGATGGTGCCGCGCGCGCGCTGGGTCACACAAACGAGCAGCAGCGGCAGCGCACACGCTGATAAAGGTGGCAGCAGTCGGCGGTGACGCAACAACGAACACGTGGTACTTGGAAGTACAGTATATACAGTGTATATACTACATATACTTCAAAGAAGTATACATATACACTTCTTGAAGTAGAGGCGTTGCTGGGCTTGACCAATCACTGTGCTGGCGCGCTGTGCAGGCACTTAAACCATCTCTGGACCGGGGGCCAGCTGGACTGTGCTCTCCACTCACCAGTTTAGCGCGTGACAGCGCTGTGCTTGTTCACTGGTGCATTCACTTGTGCTGGGGATACGTGGTGCAAGCGCACCTTTCGCTCATTCACTTGCATGCCATGCTGCAATGGATACCGCGGACATGCCTGTACACATGGTTACAAGCATCGAAGGGGGGGGCACCGTGGCTGCTAGCGCCTGCCACGCCCCCTCCTTTGCTGCTGAGCACAATTCTGCTGCAAGACCCCCCCCCCTCAGCACATACATACGCATTTCTGCCACGCCACGCGCTCCACTACAAGCCGAAAACGCACATCGCCCCCTACGAGCAGCAGCAGCGCCGCGCCGCCACAGCACCTGCTCCGCTGCCGAGCAGCGGCAACTTCAACTTCAACTTGACGCAGAGAGCAACTTCAACTTCAACTTTCCGAGTCCCTCTGCTCAGCAGCACACCACCAGCGCTCAGCACAGCTTCTCGTGCCCCCGCGCGGCCGCGCGCGCGGCGCCGTCCACCCTGCGCTGGCACTCCTGCAGCGCCTCCGCCGTCAGCGGCGTGAAGCCGCTCCACGCCTGCTGCGTGCACACGCCGCGTGCGTCAAAGTGCACGCCCTCTGAGCTCAGCAACTCGCGCTTCCGCGCCAGGTTGTGCGGCGCCGTCTTGCTGCCCGCGTACCCGCCGAGCCTGCGCCACCCGGCCAGGGGGGGGGGGGGGGGGGGGGGGGGGGGGGGGCGCCAGTGGAGTGGACGTGAGATGCCGCTGCGATAGCTTGGCTGCGTCCACAGAGTGGTTTCATGAGAGCGGCTTATGGAATTGGATTGACATCGAGGGAGAGGCTAGGCGGATGTCAAACACAGATATCCCCAGTGAGGCGGAGTCCAGCGGGGCCACCTCCAAGTTGCAATGCGAATTCCAACGCTGAAATGGTACTTGAAGTTGCCGTGGCTGCAGCAAGAGGCCCAGGCCGGCCGACAGCTGGTCCCAGAATTACGGTTCCTGTTAACATGTTCATGTGCGCGAAGTGTGTGTGCCGCCACGGCAGCTACCAGTGAGCATGGCTACCACATGGCTACCAGGCGCATTGCCATGACTACAGCGCTGGCGAAGTGACATGCCGTGCTGCTGGCGTTGTGCGATGGAAGGACATGCGTGCATGAGAGACTGTAGCCGAGCCAAGGCACCACAGGCATGACGACCCTAAGCACTGCGACACACCTTCTTATGCCAGCTGAATACCCAAGGCAACCAACATTGCATGACAAACCGTGGCATCAACTCGCTCATACGGTGTGGGCGTGACCAGCAGGCAGCCAACAGGGACAGGGCAGGCCACACCCTGCCCTACCGCGACAAACCCGCCTGGCTGCCCGTACCCCACAGTGCATATATGCATACCATGCATGGGTTCTGTTCACATGTGTTGTCTGCCTTGCCTGCCGTCGCTGGGGATCAACCGGTGGCACGGTATCTCCACCAGCAGGGGGTTCTTGGCCAAAGCGGAGCCCACCGCTCTGAGCGCCTTCCCGTTGCCCACAGCTTCAGCCAGCGCTTTGTAGTTGGTCACCTGCCCGGGCGGTACTTGACACACCGCCGCCCACACCTTCAACGCGAAGGGGAAGCTGCTAGTGTCTGAGTTGCTGGTGGTGGTTGCCATGTTGCCGCTGCTGCTGCTGCTGCTGGTGTTGAGGTGCACGTGCTGGGGGGACCGGCGCCTGATTTCTGAGCCCAGCATGTGGTGATGTGTTGTGGTCGATGCAGGCGCCGCTGGCGCCAGGCACGCTGCCACCACCTAGGTGTGTACGTGCAGCTCCTGCCCGCTGTCAAGGCACCGCCGCACGACAGCGCTTCAAGCTCTGTCTGTGTGCTTTTGCCTGGTTGAAGCTGGGGCACATCAACCCGGTTCACAATACCTGGTATTAGTTGCCTCAAAAGCACCAAAGGTCGACCAAGTTGAGGGACAACCGCAGCGAGGCGACCGGACTGCCGACGGCAAGCTAGCACCGCCGCCACAACAGCTACACAGCCATCTGCATCACCACCACAGCCCCACCCGCACGCAGCCACCATGAGCTCCCCCACAGCTGCGGAGAGACCTGCTGCCAGGAAGCCTTCGAGGACTTCCCGTTGACGCTGCGCGTGTGGGCCCTGGTGATGCAGGTTCCCAAGGGCCAGGTGAGCCGAGCCACCGCCGCCAGCGGCAGCTGCTGCAGCTGCCACAGCAGCATGTCAGCAAGGGCAAGGGGGGCAAGATGTTTTCAAGTTGCGCAACTTGCCGCAAGTGGTCTCGTGTGTCTGCGGCTGCCGCCAAATCGGGTGTGTGCCCCCCGTGCAGCACCTGGCGGCTCCAGGCATTGCTAGGGCACCATTACGTCAGGCTGCTGTGCAGATAGCGCGCCGGCAGCAGCAACAGCTGTTGCGAGCGGTGCCCGGTTTAGTCCGATCGACAGAGACAAGCTGCCTGCGTCCCCCGGTCTGGACACAACGTCTAGGACACGTTGTCACCCCATGCCACACCTGCCATGCGCACGCACGGAACGCACGGCACAGTGTCCTTCTCAAATGTAATCAGCTTCGCATGCCTGCCACACTGTGTCGCCCTCGCCTTCTCCGACATCACGGTGCCACTGCTGCACCTGCAGGTGACCAACTACCACGCCCAACATAGCGGCACAGTGTCCTTCTCGCATGTACATACATCATAATCAGCTTCGCATGCCTGCCACTGTGCCGTCGCCGCCTTCTCTGACATCATCACGGTGCCACTGCTGCACCTGCAGGTGACCACCTACCATGCCATAGCGGAGGCGGCCGGGTTACCGCGCGCCGTGCGGGCCGTCGGCAACGCACTGGCCAGGAACCCACGCCTCGACCTGATACCCAGCCACCGTTGCGAGCTCGCCTAAGTTCACTGCTTCACGCGTTCTCACTGGAGCGAGTACGTGTGTACACTCCCTTAGAGTACGCAGTGCTGAGCATTGCCAGCTTTTTAGCCACCTATGTGGTCCCTTTTTCAGGTCACGCGCACCGCGTGCGAAGGGCTTTCCGCGCCCTAAGCGGAGTTTGATAAGAGTACTTCCCGTTCTTTCGCCTGTCATCATGGTGCTGCGTGCCGCGCGTGTGGCTGCTGGCGGGCCGCAGGTACGGCGGCAGCAACACCAACGAGCGCAACCTGGATCACAAGCGCCAGCTGCTGCACAGCGTGAAGCAGTGAACTTAGGCGAGCTCGCCTAAGTTCACTGCTTCATCAGCATTACAACTTCAACTGTGCTCTGGTAAAGTACCCCAGCACAGCAAGATGAAATAACTTTCCTGAAATATTTCTTGAGCAATATACAACTTCAACCTTGCTCCAGGAGCCCCTTGTGC
>JAULBY010021953.1:0-18378 GCA_032358315.1 Ophiocytium majus | reverse complement strand
TGATCCCTTTTTCTGGTCATGCGCACCGTGTGCAAAGGGCTTTCCGCGCCCTAAGCGGAGTTTAATAAAAGTACATGAGTACCACGGTATACTTCGAAGTGCTAACTTTCTGTGCATAAAAGTAAACTGTGGCACATAGTAGTATCATACTCAATGATGTTGTGTGTGTGAGTGCAAGGCATGGCGTTGGCTAGGCACACCTTGCTGCCGTACAGCTGCGCACCCGGTGGCGGGCACCCTGGCAGTGCTGCAAGGACGGCAGCCAAGCTAGCACATTCGTAAGGTGAGGTCACTCAAAAACAGCGTGTGCAATGTTGAAAGTGAGTGTTTTGAAACTGCATCATGTACGTGATTAAAGAACAAGCTTCATCCACCGTGAGACGGGCAGCGCTGAGTACCAAGCAGTACCTCAACAACCAGGTCTGACTCACACGGGGCTTGGTGTTTAGCCGCTGCAGCCTCAGATACGACCAACGGCTGAAGCTTGACACGCACCTAGTTACAAACACTGTTGAGCAGCATTATTTATTGTGCATGGTTGAATTCACAATAGTTTTTTCCCCACTGCTGGTTCCGGATTTCCAAACGCGCCATATGCGCACACATCGCAGTAGCACATCACCGCAGGCCAGGTGCACAGGCCAACACCACATGGCACGCCTGTACAATACTGCACCACAGTCACCTCAGGAGAGTCTTTACGTATGTGCATTTGTGGGTGCCATCATGTGCGCGCTGGCATGCCCAGTCGCATCGCATTGACCATATACACAATTCTGGTCCATCTCCAGCAGCCACCAACTTCGACTGCAGAGGCGGCCTAGCAGTACCTTCGTCACATGCGGCCGCTGGAGCTGCTGCAGCTGCGGGGAGCTGTGTAGTGCCGACACAGTCAACGCTGCTGACATGGTGCCAGCGGCGGCCATGCTTTTCAGAGCAGCAGCAGCAGTGCTGCCTTGCCGCTCCACACAAGCGGGCACCATGCTGCCAGTGCGGCCGCCGCTGTACCACTTGCTTCACAAACGCCGCTAGCCCACGCCGCCAACAGCCAGCGAACGAGCGCGCAAGCAGCACCGTAGGCCTGCTGGTGCCAGTCATGGCTGCCTCACTTTGACGGCGCGCATGCGCAGGGCCATGGCACCACCGACACACACGTCTGCGGCGGCGCAAATGCCCTGGGCGGTGCAGCTAGAGCCACGTGGGCACGACTAGGCACGGGAAAGTAGCAGCCGTGCGCGCGCGGGGCAGGCCGCCAACCGCAGATCCGCCACTTTCACCAGAGCAGTGGCAGCACACCTGAGGCAGCTGGGCTGTGAAGCCAGAGGCCCCCCGTGATGCACTGCCTCACAGGCCCAGCAGGCGTGCGGCGGCAGCGTCCGGGTTGTTGCCGGTCTCGCGCAGCGCCGCTTCCGCTGATGCCCTGTGCAGAAGCGGCAAGGGGGGGGGGGCATGCGGTGTCAGCCGGTGCTGACAACATGGGCGAGAGTGTTGTCGAAAGCAGCAGCAATCCTGTGCTGACAACATGGCGAGAGTGATGGCAAAAGAAGCAGCAAAAACAGCCGTCTCCTGTGCTGACAACATGGCAAGAGTGTTGCAAAAGCAGCAGAAAAGAAGAGGGGGGGGTGGCCCTTCCCACAAATACTTGCGCTCATGCAGTCGGCTAGTAGCACTAGGGAGAGGCGGGTGTGTGGCGGGCATAATAGGTGGGCAAGCTAGAGGTGCATGTGCGCTAAGGTAGCGCTAAATCACGCACAGTAGCCAGGCAGGGTGCTGAAGGTTGTCGCACGCCATGCACATCCCTTGCTGGCTCTAGCTACCCTAGTGAGTGCCATGCACACGCAGGTTTGTGCGTGAGAGGCAGCGCGCTGGCAGAGTCAGAGTCTCCGTTGCAGCCCACAGATGCGCTTCCGGCCTGCCATGAGCATCGGCAATGCGCCCTTCAAAACTTGAGGCAGAACCTAAGCTACAGAGTAGTACATGCAGACTGCGAAAGGAAAAGGGAAAAAAACACCCACCTGTCAAAGCCCAGTGCCATGACGGCCTCGATGGCCTCCTCTGGTGGTGCCGGCACTGGCGCCGGCGCCACTGGCCGTCGTCGCAGCCCCTGTGCAAAGGTGCACAAGTGAGTTGTCACAAGTGTGTGTGTTAGCATGGTGAAACTGTTACCATATGTAGAGCAGGGAACCCACCAGCCCCACCACACCACCAGGCAAAGGCACACACAACACCCACCACCTGCTGCAGCCATCACGCCCCCAGCACACACACCACAGCATGTGCTATACACCACACCGCATCAGCTACCGCCACCACCACACCCCACCACACACCCTCTACCAGTACCTAACAAACACCCGCCACACCCTGTGACTTTGACGGTTCTGCTGCACTTCTATGCATCCACATGCCTGCCGCACGTGAATGCGCGCATGCATGCGCTTGCCGCATTGCCCATCGAAGTGGGCTGAAAGGTCTGGCATGCCACATGTTGCACGCCGCAGCCAGATAGCACATCGGCATTGTCAAGTGCTCACCCGCAGGATAGCGTCCGAGCCTGTGTGCGCCGTGTCAGGTGCCAGCTGCTGGCAGCCGCTACCTGCTACTTATTATTCTCTTAGGACTGTAGTGTTGGGTGTGCACGCTAGCCATCTTTCAGAACAACTCGCCTGCTGAATGATGTTCAAGCCTGTGCGCGCCGCGCCAGGTGCCAGCCGGTGGCAGTTACTCAGCGGTGCCTGAGCATGTACACCTGGTATGTGCAACAGACGTTACTGCCGAGCACGTGGCTCCAGTGCAGTACTTGGGTATGTGTACCTGGGTATAGCTGCTCACCTGCTGGATGACGTCCATGCCTGTGTGCGCGGCGCCAGGTGCCAGGAGGGTCTCCCCGCGCGGCTGCGGCCGCTGCACGGGACACACGTGTACACACGGCACAGCACCAATATGTACGAAGCATTTCAGAGGTGATACTTGGAGCATCAACATAAGAAGCAATGACACTTGGGACATCAAAGAAGTGGTTCTGACGTCCATACTAGGGTAGCACCATATGTTACTGCAAGAAATACATATGCATGGCTGCAAGTAATAAATACAGCGGCACCATGAGACCAGTGCATGTGTACTCACAAGTGCACTCGCGCACCTGCGGTGCGGTAGCACCGCGATAGTGACAGTCGCACACAGTGCGCGTGTGCGCAAAGGACACCAGATGGTGATTGGCCTATCATATTTGCTGCGTATGATGGCCCCGAAATAGTGCACACAAATTAATACCGGTAGGAATTTACTAGAAGTATAAAGTATCGGGAAAGTGATAACACAACACCGATACAGAACTGCGTCAATGGCCAAGAAGAGGCACGCACCCGCTGTCCCCGCCGCGCCGCTGTGTCCGCCTGTCTTCGGTACTGCTCCAGCTGCTGCGGTGGGAGAGGCCAGGGCGCAGCCGGAACATGCAGCGGCAGCAACAGCCAAGGTTGCGGCATGAAATGAACTATAGCTACAGTTTGGTGCAGTGTGGCGTGAGTCAGAGGCTGCAGCGCCGCTGATCTGGTGCCTGATGGGTGCGGCCGCAGAGACTCGCCGCGCGCGGGTGTTCTGGGCCCAGCAGTGGCCCGAAGAACATGCTCAGCAGTGGCCTGCTACACAAAACCACATGAGTTTCATACACAACACTGCTGATAACTCACTCTCCTGCGTGCCACCGCGTGCGGGTCCTCTGAGTCCACCGGCGGCCCAAAGAACATGGTCAGCAGCCGCAGACAGCCTACTCATACCACATCAACTCCGTACACTACAGTATTGACAAAACTACAAACCTGACAACTCACCCTCCTGCGCGCCGCCGCCCGCGGCTCTTCTGAGTCCAGCAGCGGCCCAAAGAACATGCTCAGCAGCCTTCGCACCGGCCGTGGCGCCACGAAGCGCCTGAATGGTAGCGCGCTGCTTCCATACAGGCACGCCGCCGCCACACCTGTGACATGCACCAGCAACAATGTATGACATGACATTAATAATTGCATATGCACATGTGTGCATGTACCACACGTACCACATGTACACATGGTGTTGTCTTGTGAATCTAACAAATAGCGTGTGTTTGGAACTGGCGAAAGGGTGCAAACAGCCGGGTGAAGAGCACACACCACACACCCCGTGCTGTCAAGCACTGCAGCACCCCGCAGCACTGGCACCCGCTCCATACCGCGGTCGGTTGCAGCCCAACCGGCACATCACCGCAGCGGAGCGGGTCTGACGGTGCAAGCAGTTACGCTTCTCGACACACACATACCACATGAAGAACAAGAAGTATTACTAGTATGTGAGTTCTGTGTACCGCCAGGGCCGTTCCAGCGGTGCTCTGTGGGCAAGCCACTGCAGTGCGCGTGGCGCTCAACTTCAACAACGCGGAGTTCAACGTTGTGGCATTAAGCGGGTGATTGGAAGAGTAATAATGTCAGAGGAACCATACACCTGCAGAAACACACAAAGAAACCACTACTTCAGAAGTACTGTTGATACTACACGTACTATGGTTAATAATATCATATACGCTCCGCTGCACCATGACATTATGCGCACGACGGTTGAGGGACGTACCGAAAGCCGAGGGGATGATGCTGGCCCAGCCGCTGCTGAGCATGATGTGCAGCGCAGCAATGTACGTGCCCGTCTTGTCGGAAAGGGGTGAAGACCGCCGTCCTGCGGTTACGGCAGGGGGGGCGGGGCGGTTCCATGGCGGTTACGTGACAGTTTCAACAAGCCATGCGGGGGTGCTATGGGGTTGTTGCAGTGAGCAGCACGGTGCGTACCGCTCAACACCGGTGCTCAGCAGCAGTGCTTAGCAGCAGTGTTCAGCAGCGGTGCCGAGCAACAGCGCTCAGCAGGACAGTGCTCAGCAGCGGTAGCGCTCAGCAGCAATGCTCAGCAGCAGTGCTCAGCAGCGCTGCTTAGCAGCGCTGCTCAACAGCAGTGCTCAGCACAAGTGCTCAGCGGCAATCCACAGCGGCAATGCTCAGCAGCAGCGCTCAGCAGCAATGCTCAGCAGCACTGCTCAGCAGCAGCGCATGTGCTCAGCAGCCCCTGAGCCACCCCTGCTCAGCGCACACCACACGGCACCAGCATGGGCTTCGCCCAGGCACCCCGCGGCACTGAACATTGCATGTGCTGCCACGGTGGTGCCATAGTGCACCACGCTGTGCTGTCGCCCACTGCACGACACCGACAGCCACGTTAAGCTGTCGCTGCCGCCGCAACACCAAGCGGCATCCGCACACGCGCCCGTCCGCCTCTGCACCAATCGCCACCAGCGCCAGCAGCAGCAGCAGAGGAAGCCACCAAGGCGGCGCCCGAATACTAGGTGCACCCACATGAGCACCTGTTGCACCATCATACCACCACATCATTCCGAACAAATGTACGACCGTCTCACCCACCGCCCCCTGCAGGCATCTGCACACCCCCACATTTGCCATGAGCAAGTACCCCGCCGCCACCACACCATGCTCCGCACTCAGTCCGTCGCGCTCATACCCGGGGCCTTCCATGTTGCAATACAGTGCAGTCGCGATATAGTGCACTTTGGAACAGTGCGGTGCGCGGTATAGTGCAGGGTCCATGCAGGTGGCACGTACCACATGACTGTATACAAATGTATGGTAAGCCTACAATCGATATAGTGCTGGTCTTGCTTGAGTGCGGGGCGCTAGGGGGGTGACACTGCCCCCCACTAAATCACGAGTGCACTCTAGTGTGTGCGGCAGCAGTGGGAGCGTCACCCACGTTGCACGTACCACATGATTGTATAGTACGCCTACTTTCGATATAGTGCGCGTCTCGACATACAGATCAGGGGTTATGGCACCACCCCGCACTATATCGCGAGTGCACTGTAGTGTGCGGCAGCAGTGGGAGCGTCACCCTTGCATGAACCACATGATTGTATACAAAGGTGACAATGAAAACAAAGTGCAGCGGCAGGGGGGGGTGTCACCAACCTTGCGGCGGCGGCGCCACGTGTGTGAAGGGCCTCAGGGGGGGTATGTACGCGAAATAGAAGGCCCAGAGGGCGCCCAGAGCTGGCAGCGGCCCCGGCCTGAGGCGCGTACCCGGTGACCTGCACATTGCACCACCAGCAGGAGGTTCTTGTGGGTGAGATGACTTGAAGACAGGTGCCCAAAGCGGGTCCCGTTTGTGCATGGCAGGGGCTGGGGAAGTCCAAACAGTAGGGGTGTTAAAAGATTACTTGCCACGGTACACCACAGCTGCCGTGTAGAGCCACGTTAGACACCGCACCAAACAGTTGTGCACATTGCACTACCAACAAACGAGTTTTTGCGGGTGGGAATAATTGGAAGACCGGCGCCGTCTTTTTTGCAAGTAGTCGCCCGGGCTGCAACTGTGAGGGGTTTAGACCGATATGCGGGGGCGTGCTAGTTCGGGAGCCGTTCAAACATTTACATGAGTAATGGGCCACAGCATGTACTGTAGCCGACGACGCAGAACAATGTGAGGGGTACCTATTTCAAAGACACCCAAATAATAAAAAATACAAGTGTCAGGCCCGGTCGACAAGTTTGAAACAAGACGGTACCAAAGTGGAAAACACGATCTTTGCAGGGCAGGGGCTGGGGATTGCCCTGGCACTGCGGCATTGAAGGAGAGAAGGCCATGGTACACACCAGGTGCCATGCCGCACCACGTCAGACACCAGACCAAACTGTTGTGAACCCGTTTTGTCGACAAAGTGGAAGGGCGCAAACGGCTTCAACCGCCTGTTTCAGGGCGGGGTACTGAAAGCCCCAACGGAGCAGCATGCGACAGTAAAAAACATCCGCATGGGTGCACAAGCTGCTATGCTCCTTTGGCACGCGCAGCATTCAAGGTGCCGCCGCCCCCGCCAAAAAGGGATGAGGCACGAAGTGTGGGGCCAGACAGCTGCTGAGCAACGGGCGTGTACGTGCTTCGTCCTGCGCTGCTGAGCACTGTGCTTCACTGCTTCCGGAGCCGATGTTGGCCAAGCCCAAACCCTTTCGGGGGGGGGTACGGTTGAGGGGGCCTTGTTGGTGTGGAACGATGACTTGGCAGAAGATGAGACACTTTGCCTGGGAAGTGTGGTCAGCTATGTGCAAAGCGAATTCTGCTAAGCCCTGCATGTTATCCAAGAGAGCAAACTCGCGCAGTGCCCTCCCAGAACGATCCGTCACGGGGGGTCTAATCCAAAACCAGCTACAGTGCCCGGCTGCGCAAAAGCACGGGTCTAATCCAACACCAGCTACAGTGCCCGGCTGCGCAAAAGCACGCTACACGCCACACCTGTGCACAGGAAGAGCCCCACGCCCCGATGCAGCACACCGGTTCAGGTGTAAAAGCGTGCCTGGAGGTGGCACAGAGACGGCGCGTGACTTGTGTTCTTCGAAAAAAACCTAAAATATTGCTCAGCTCAGATACTGCCGTGGCTGGGGCAGAAATGCCAGGCGGAAGCCTGTGGGGTGACTTGTCCTTCTGTTCTGTGCTTCACACACATTATACTTCAAAATTTTAAAAAAACACTATACCTACTTCTGGAGGCTGTGACTATGCCATATAGTATATGACATATAACATGGGGCTGGGTGTGGCCATAGCTGCGCGCTGGCTTGCATGGCCTGGGTTTATGTACGCCAGTAAGTGCAAATCCATGGCACAAATTCAAAGCATACCGTTTGTTGAAGTTCATGTACTTCAAAGTCCGTACACGCAGAGCGCGGCCTGCCTACAGGTGGTGCAGCACCTGGCATGTGGCTCATGTTCTTTGCTCCACCCATGTACTACAATATTACTCATAGTACTTCTATACATATGCGAAGTACGTATTTACCTCTAAGTACTTAGAAACATACACCGGTACGTACTTTGAGGCATGCATTCTGCTAGTTGAAACATGCGGGGACGCAAGTCTGGCATACTTCAAGGTACTTCGAAGCATACTTCCAAGTGTACCGGTACATACTTTGGGGCATACATTTTTGCTATCAATACTTCCTGGCGGGTAGCGCATTCGGTTTTGCGACGCGGTGCGCACCTGCTGCACAGAGCGAGCCCGGCGCCCCACGAAACCGCCGTCACAAAGAGAAGGAAAGAACCGTACTTGGCGGAACCCATGTGGCGCTCCAGCACCCGGTACGTGTGGAACAGGTATGACCCGCACACCAGCTCCGAAACGCTGCCAAACACGCCCAGGGACGTGAAAACGCCCACCGCACCGCGCTGCACAAGGGGGGGGGGGGGGCAGAGCACACATCAAGGCTTTGTTCATAGGACACCCCATATTGATGTGGTAAATACTACTAGAAGTACTCTGAAGTATGTACTACTTCTGAAGCAATAGAAAAGACAATTGACAAAAAAGGAAAATGCATCATTCCGTTTACCCCTTGTTTTAGGCTTGGGGGCTGTTTGTTTTTTTTGTTTGGGTGGTCGCTTGACGAGAGACGGTCGGTGCGGCTGAGCGAGGCAGGCGTGTGACACACGCGCCGCTGCGTGTCGCAGGCTTGTCCTGTTGTGTAGCCGGTTTGGCGTGGCTGCATGTGCGAGTGCTGGAAGCTCAGCTGCGCGCATGTGTTCAGGCTTGGTGCTCTTTTGCTGGCGGTAGTACTTGCTGGCGGACATTTTAATTGATTTTCGTTTGTGGTCCAGCTTGTTTGGAGTAGTTGTGGCTTATTTGTGCTTGTGGGCGTGCAAGAGGCCACGCCATGCCATTGGAGCAGCTGCTGGTGCGGGCAGCAGTGCGCACCTGCAACGCCTGTACCTTGAGCTGTTGTAATACCAGTCGTTATATAACAGAAATTATTATGTACCACAACATACTTTTATCTCTGGCTGGTTGGTTTGGCTGTTTCTGCGGCTGTGTGATCAACACAGTAGATGGGTGCATGCACGCGCAGTCAATGCTGACAGTGAAGGAGCCTTGTTCTGCCAGGTTGGTCAAGCAGCGGCTTGCCACGTGGTAGCCCGCACGAGAAAACCATCGCCACAACACCACACACTGCCTGCTTTGCACGAAAGCGCCTGTATGCGTGCGTTCAACAGTCACTTGTGTGCACACATTGGCACAGAAAACTGGAGTTTTACTATTTGCTGGTGCGGTCAAAAAGCACAGCTGCAACAGTGCGGGGCCCGCACTAAAGAGTGGTGGGCCAGACTCACCATTGCGAGCACTTCACTGAGGTTCATGGACTTTAGCGCGCCCGCCTCTCCTGTCATGACCGCCACCGTCGCCGCCGTGCATGCTATCACCAGCGCTTTGCTCACAGGCGCCCTTACTGCGTGATGGGGAGGAGGGGGGGCACGCAGCAGCAGTGCTCAGCAAGTGGTCCATCAGCAAAACGACACTGAAGCTGCAACCAGCAGCACACGCAGCCGTCACATGCGCCAGCTGTGCATTTGCAATGCCCGATATAGGGCGAGACTACTTGATGCAGGCGCATAGGGTGGGCTCTGGCTGTCGCAGGGGCACGTGTGCCGCCAAGCAGGTCCCCCCAACCAAACGGGCAACAAGTGCAAATCACCCCCAGGCACACACACAGCAGGCTGCTACTGTGGCTGCTGTGGTGGCTGGCGGCAGGGTTCAGCTGGCGAACCGAGGGAGCTAACGCCCCTGTCGGGCGAGAGGGAAACGGATGCTGCCGCTGCTGCAGCGCAGCGGAAGGGAGCCAACAGAAACTTCGGTACTGTTCACTCACCATAGAAGCCCCTGCCTGTGGCCATGGTGCCTGGCTGCGCGTACCCAGGCGCAGCTTGACCGCACCCACAGCCTTGTCACCTCTGTGCTGCGCCACCACACCTATGCGCCGTGTGCACAACGAAGGCACCTGGGGGCGGTGCTCGCCGGCGTTCAGCGCACAGTTTCAACAAAACTTGGGGCGTACCCAGGGGTGCGCAGTACCGGCACCTGCACCAGCAGCGCCTGCAACACCTCCTCCGACTGCAGAAGCTCCGCTCGCCAGCAGTGACACTCGCGCCAGACAGCAGCAGGGCAGTGCTTGGCCAAGACTCCAGCCAAGTTGCTGCTGCGGATCCGCGCGCCTAGAACTTGGAACGGCGTTCGCTGTGCTGAGCAGCAAGCGCGAGAAGTGCTCAGCAGTCGTTGCTGTTTTCAACTCTGGATTCAATCCTGGCTCGGCCAGGCCTCTTCCCTACGCGTCTTCACGCGGACGCAGCCATGGCGACAAGAGGCGCGGCACTGACAGCGGGCTCCAGAGCCCTGCTGCACGCCCGTGCCGTACTTGCCCGCAGCACAACTGCCGCTGCTGCAAACATTGGTGTCAAACCAGTGCAGCAGCTCCCAACGCGTCATGCGGTTCACCGGCAGCAGCGGCAGGCTGTGGCGGCTTACCACGGCGGGCGGGCGGCACGGCACAGCGCAACGACTGGTGGAGGAGGGGGGGTGGTCCCACTGGCACCGCCTGACGACATACCGACGCAACAGGCTTGGGTCGTGTGCATGCTGGAACAAATGGGTACGTGTTTGGGCAAACCCAGCACTGGTGCAGCGGTGTGCACTTTTGCTGGCATCCAAGTTCTGTGCTGCTGCTCAGGCGTGTAGTTCTGTTTATAGAGAGGTCTTGTCCATTGGACAGTACGCTTTCGCAGCTGGCACCTGAGAGCCTTCGTCCTTGCGCTTGCACCTTGCATCTTTGCCTGGGTGTAAAGTGCACCCAATTGATGTTGTGTAACAGCCGCTAGAGAGAGATCTGGGCATGTGGCAACCTGGTTGAAGTTGTAAAATTGACATGTGCTTCCTCGACGCCATGTGCAAACAAGAAACGCCCAGGCGCATTCTGGTGGAGTTGGGACATGCGTCTTGTGGGCATCCAAGTTGAAGTTGGCATGTGTACTTCCCTGCTCGAAGTGCGATGCTATACGGATTGCACACACAGTGACCTTGCTGCCTGCGCAAGTGCTCCCACGAGGACGCAAAGCTCGTTGAATTGGGGGCACCAAAACGTTTGTGCTCTGGCTTTCCTTGGGGCGACTGCGGAGACACCTGCAAACAACATTCTTTTTGTTTGAATTCGCAATGTGCATGCAGCAGTGCCGCCCGGTCACGTGCACTCGTGCTGTGTGCGCTTGGGTTTTCATTTGTGTGTGTGTGTGTTTTGGTTTTGCATGCGCCTTGGCGTCACATGCAGGGCGTGCACAGTGGCGCGATGTGGAGCCGACGCTCAGCGGGGCGCGCGAGCAGGTACTTCAACCTTTGAAAACTTGCGTGCACCTCACTTCTGACAAGCAGTTGCAGAACTTTCCTGCACCTCACACTTGACAAGCGCTCGCATGCACCTGCACAGGCTGCTTGCCAGTTTTCAAATGCGATGGCGGCAGCGAGCGTGCGGAACCAAAATTGTTCGTTTGTGGGACCTTTGTTGGCTTTTTGTGGATGTTTTTGTGAAACGAAGCTTTTTTTGTGGAACCAAGCTTGTTTTTTTGCCCTGTCCAGCGCCTCTAACGCATCACCCCGCATCACATGTCTTGCTGCTTAGCAACATGCTGTGAACATGTAGACTGGGCATTATCAACAATAATGATAATTATATCATACCTCGAAGTATCATTTGTATGTGAACCGGCAACCGTGTGTGCATACCTGCCGCAGGGACTGCCCCTGACCCCACGGATATACACGGCAGCGCTGGCGGTGCTGCGCGATGCTCAGCAGTGGGGCAAGGCAATGGAAGTGGTCACACACATGCTGGCGGACACCAATGCCATGCCGCCAACAGAAGCGGTGAGTGGACTCGCAGCATGTGCTCAGCAGTACGCATGTGCTAAGCAGTATAGCATGTGCTCAGCACTATGGCATGTGCTCCAGCAGTGTAGCATGTGCTCAGCAGCACCTCGTGTGCTCAGCAGCACAGTATGTGCTCAGCAACACAGCATGTGCTCAGCAGTAAGTATGTGCTCAGCAGTACAGCATGTGCTCAGCAATACAGCATGCGCCAGCAGCACAATATGTTCTTGAAGTAATCAGCAGTTATGCACCACCACCACCACCAGGGCCATTTGGTGTTGCTGCTGCTGGGTGTTAGTGATCGGGTGCTGTGAGCGAGCGTTTGTTGTGCACCGTGCCCCTTGTGGCTTCGCCATTGGTGGTCAGTGACATGTGATATGTCAGCCGCTGCCGCGTTGATGACTGATAACTTGGCAGCGACGCCACAGCTGTGCCCCCACCTACATGAGACACATACGGTGTGCTTGGGTGTCTTACTGTACACCAGCAGAACACATGCTTGCATACCCCACCATGTCTGCTGCACGAGCGGCATGCCCTCTAGCTTTTGCCACTGCAAGCGCGCTGCTGCCGCTGGGCAGGCGCATCCACCACTGCACAACATGCTCACAAGCAAGAGCTCTGGCCAACGTCTACTCGCGATGTGTCAGGAGGTCGTCAAAGAGCACCACATTTATCTGTACTGATGTTACTTGAACTACCACATAGTGCTATACTGACGGGGGCATGCACTACAATGTGCATTATGCTCACACTGAATGTGATGCATCCATGTCCGCTTTGGCATACGCGTGCCGCATGTGCTGAGCAGGGGCGCGCGTATGCGCTGGAGTGTGCGGGAGAGCACGTTTCTCGCCTGCAGCTGCACGAGCTCAGGCCCTTTCTGGAGGGCCTTCGCGCACAAGGCATGGCGCCGGCACCTGAAACGTGAGATAGCGCCTCGTTCCAAAGCAGTTGCCTGTGGCTAAAACCTGTGTCATCTACTACTGTACGGTACTGTAGTACTTCAGAAGTATAGGGTGCCTCCCAAAGTGACGTGTCCCACACATTGTTTTGCCTTGTCAGCTACGATAAATGCTACGGTATGCTTAGCAATCTCATTAGTGCATACTTCAGAATTACTTTTGTATTTATATACAGTGTGTGTGTTATATATATGAAGTTGCCCATGGCTTAAACACCACCACGCCACTGCAGCTCGCCGCTTCCGCTTCCACTTCTCCACCGTACGCCACCACCAGGTGCCACCCTGGAACAAGAGCTCCCCTTCCGCATATGCATAGTGCTGCCCCTGCCGCCGCCGCTGCTGCTGCCCCCCCCCCCTGCGCCCTGTATATATACACTGTACTACTGTAGTGTGTGACTACGGCATACGCCTCCTACTTACCTTTGTCACAGAGTGCATGATAACGATTACCTTTTTTAGGTACCATATATGTTTTGGCCTATCACTAGCTACAGTACAAGACCTCACCATACGCACAACAGCCAAGCCCCACCACCTCAACCACCGCCGCCGCTGCTGATGCCTCTCCCTCCCCGCCGCGCAGTTACGGAGCCGCCGCGACGGTGGCGGCAAACCAGCAGGCGTGGGCAGAGGCATGCCTGCTGCTGCAGGAGATGAAGCGCTGGCAGCACGTCATGGACGGGCGAAACGCGCAGTTTGTGCTGGACGCGCTGTTGCGGGTGGACGTTGTCATGGATCGCGCATATGAGGTGCGTCCCGCGGTTTTTTGCTTTGGTGTACTGACATTTCATGCAGGCCGTGACCACGCGCTGCACTTTGCTTGTTGGTGCCCACCCTAACGCTGCTGCCCTGGTCCGCTACAATTTGTCAAACATGGACCTTCAATTCACGTTTCACGTGAAAAGTGTCCAAAATCATAGTGCGGAAACTGTGCTTCCCAGTAGTAGTGTGCTGCTCTCGACATGGCCGCACTTCGTGTTGCAAAGTACTTCCGAAATATTTCAGAGGTTCTTTATTGCAATATAGTTCTGTGCCCCTTAGTGCTGTGAAGTACTTTGATGTGCTGGGTGTGCTGCTGCGCGTGGACGCCGTTACGGACGTCGCGTACGAGGTGCCATGTACTTCTTAAAGTATGATACTTCAAGTACTTGAAGTACAGGGTCCTGGTACGAACACTGCACTTCATTTACGTATTTCATTGGATTACAGACTACTAGCATGTACCGTAAGTATACTACTACATACTACTAGTATGTACCGTAAGTATACTACTTCAGAAGTACTTCAGGAGTACTAGTTATACCTCAATAGGCTGCATGCGCTGCTGCGCGTGGACGCAGTTATGGAGACCGCATACGAGGTGCGCCCTGCACGTGCATGTGCAAGGTTTTGCCAAGGTCTGCTGCCGCCGTGGCTGCGGCAGCATGCCAGGCCGCTGGTGGGGCAGTGGCAACCACTGCGCCCTGGTTGCCGCCCGCATGCGCCGCTTTCGGGCGACAACGCATGTGCCTGCTACCAGCGCCAGCACACCCAACAGTTTGCAGCACGCCACACTGCTCGAGGTGGCAGCCGCTGTGCAGCGTGTGCACCGCGTGCGCGAGCACGCCACACACTGGCCACAGCCTTTCTGCTGAGCGCACATGCTGCTTGGCGCTGCCGCCGCCCCTGCGCACCGCATGCGCGACTGTTGTCCTACTGCTGGGCACACGCGTGCTGCTGAGCACTGTCTGCTGAGTGTCCTGCAGCTGCTGAGCACATGCGCTGCTGCCGCCCCTGCACACCGCAGGCGATCGTGTTGTGGCAAGGAAACGACCCTTCTGCTGAGCGCGCATGCTGCTGAGCACTGTCTGCTGAGCACCTTGCAGCAGCTGCTGACTCAGTGCTGAGCACATGCGCTGCTGCCGCCCCTGCACACCGCAGGCGCGATTGGCAAGAGTACGACCCCTCTGCTGAGCACACGCGTGCTGCTGAGCATTGTCTGCTGAGCGTCTTGCAGCTGCTGAGCACACGCGCTGCCGCCGCCGCGCCTGCGCACCACAGACAGACGCGGACGCTGTGGCCGGAGTGCAACCCTTCTGCTGAGCACACGCATGCTGCTGAGCACTGTCTGCTGAGCACCTTGCAGCTGCTGAGCACCGGCGCTGCCGCCGCCACCCCCTGCGCACCACAGGCGCGGACGCTATGGCAAGAGGACACGCCAGAAGCGGACGTGAAGCTGCTGGATGAGCTCATTGCTCTGTGCGACCAAGCCGCCGCCGGCTGAGATGCCGGTGCTGCTGAGCACGCGCAGGCGCTCCCCTATACCGCTGCTCAGCACACGTGCGCCTGCAGGGCTGTGCTCAGCAAGCGGTACCGCTGGCACCAGCCGCACCAGTAGTGCTCAGCACAGGCGTGTACGGACGTGACGCTGCTGGATGAGCTCATTGCTCTGTGCGACCAAGCCGTCGGCGACTGAGACCAGTGCTGCTGAGCACGCGCATGCTGGTCAGCACACATAGCCGCACCCCATGCGCAGCAGGGCTTTCCGCGCCCTCAGCGGAGTTTGATAAGAGTACCACTGGCGCCAGCCGCAGCAGCAGTGCTCAGCAGAGGCGTGTGCGGAAGTGCGGCAGTGCTGCTGAGCAGCTGTGGGTAGTGTGCTGGCGGCAGCGCCGGCTAGCGTATATCAGCGCCTCTGTAATGGTGTACGCCACCCCTTTTCTCCTGTGTTTGCGCAGCTTATCAGCTCGCAATGGCAGTGGCGCCTGTGCCTTTGCACATCGCAGACCCACACCATACCACAGAAGGCTTTAATATATATATATATATAATGTTTTATAAATGTACATGCACGCATGTGCGACAGCGTGACACATGCGGCCACAGCGGCTACGGCTTTTGCCGGCGGCTTTTTGCCTGAGGTGCAACATTGTGTTCTTGCGCTGCGTGCTCAAAGCTGTTGTGCTGACGCGGCATGCACGGCAACAAACACATCGCAGACATGACATGGCCTGCACCTGACTGCACCGCACTCATGAAGCATGCAAGCTGTTGCAGCGCTGTGACGAGGGTCATGCAGAAGTCTAATTTATGCTGCGCGCACATGCTGCGACTTGTTCACGCCCGTTATGTGTATATATATATACCTGCGGTTTGCACACTGAAAGCTGTGAGTGGTTTAAACCAGTTGGCAGGCTTTGCAGACACAAAGGCGCAACGATGTGCTGCTCGTGCCTCACACGCCTGCCACAGGCCGCACGGCAGTGCAATACTGGCACCGCAGGCATACTGGCACCGCTGGCAACGAGCGTTACACAAGATGTGCTGTTTATTGTCCCCGTGGTAGCACAGACCTTAGCCTAATGGTAACTTGCTCAGCGCAACAGTGTGCCCAGCACACCGCAGCTGCGCACCCTCCAAAACCGTGCAATGCCTACGCCCATGAGCACTGA
This sequence comes from Ophiocytium majus, assembly GCA_032358315.1. Lineage (NCBI taxonomy): Eukaryota > Xanthophyceae > Mischococcales > Ophiocytiaceae > Ophiocytium > Ophiocytium majus. Next base: position 2,210 of record JAULBY010021953.1, on the reverse strand, counting down.
TGCCATTTCTCCCTGCACCCCCCGTGCTATCTCTTACTGCGGAAGCTTATGCTACTCCTCAATCGCTGTGCCCCTCTTCTGCTGTGCTGCGGCCGCGGCTGCTCAGCAGATCACGGCTGCTCAGCAGCCGCGGCAAGCGCCGCGCGGTGCAGCTGCACCAGACCGCAGCAAGCAGCGCGTGGCGCAGGGCACCGTGCACAGTGCGCTGCTGAGCAGCTGCGGTCTGCTGAGCAGCTGAGCCAAACCGCCGTCTGCTGAGCAGCTAAGCCAAACCGCCGCCTGCTGAGCAGCTGAGCCAAATCGCCATATGCTGAGTAGCCGCGGCCCGTGCTGAGCAGCCACGATCTGCTCAGCAGCCACAGTCTGCTGCGCAGCCGCGATGCGCCCCCCTGCGAGCGCCGCCGCCGCGCCGCCGGCTAGCTCTTCCTCCGCCGCCAGCGGCAGCCCTGTCGCCGCCTAGTCGCCGCCATTCTCGGCGGGCAGCCCCATAACGCGCGCAGCGGCACCCGCCGCCGCTGCCGCCGCCGCCACGCACGCTGTATTAGCGCCCTCGACGCAGGAGCCAATGCACACGCGCGGCGTGGCGGGGGAGGCACGCTCAGCGGCCCCGTGCAGACGGCGCGCGCACGCCGCAGCAGCAGAGCAGCCATTCGCGCAGGAGGGAGGAGGGCGCCGGCGCCGGCACTGCCCGGCAGGGGCGGCCTGCGATCATCGGCCGCCTCCGTAAAGCGTCACGCACTGGCTGGAGAGCCGACGCAGCAGCGCCTGAGCCGGCGTGCACGCCAGGCGGATGCACGCGTCGCTGCCCGCCCCCCGGCGGCAGCTGCGCGCCTGCCGCTGCGCGCCTGCCGCTGCGGCGCGCGCTGCCACGTTGTCCGCTCCAAACAGCCCCCGCCCCCAAAAGGGATTCAACCATGGAACAGGCCCGCGGCGCGGCGGCACGGTGTAGGGCGCTGCAGCAGCCGCCCTCGGCGTCCCACAGCAGCAGCGCGCCGCCGCCGCCGTGCCGCGCCGCACCGCCAAAAACTCGTCCGTGTCCGACTCCCGCAGCTCGGGGATGGACGGACGCCAGCAGGGCGCAGGCGCGCGTGTGCGCGGTGTGTGCGCGGCGGGTGTCAGTCACGCCAGCGGCTGCGCGGCGTCATCCGCGGAGACTCACGCCTCCGCCGCCGCCAGTGTTGCACGCAGCGCCGGCCCGTCCGCCTTCACATTGTGCCCGTGCGCCCGTAGGTCCACCAGGTTGTGGCGCCACGCGCACGCCAGCCGCCACGTGCGCTGTTGCCGCTGCGTCACCGCGCGGCAGGGGGGTAGCCCCCCCCCCCCCCGCAAGGGCACGCAGCTGCCGCGCCGCGCCACACAGGTCCGCCAGAGTGCCGGTAGAAGACGCCAAGCTGCGGGAACACACGTGTGGGGAAGGAGCCGCAGCTCCGGCGCTGCCGCCACCGCCTCTGGCTGCGCGCCTCCAGCACCAATGCAGAGCGCCGACGCTCCCATGCTGATGCTGGCGGCATGCCACGTGTTGTGCCGCGCAGACAGACGGAGCGCCGCACAGCCTTCAGACACGGCGACTCACCGCTTGTCCGCGCCCACGCCTCAGGGAAGTGCACCACGGACAAGCCCAGCAGCATGGCGGCGCGGTGCGCAGCGCTGCAGCTGTTGGCTCCAGCGCCCCCCAGCAGCAGGCCGTCGCGGCTCCCGCAGCTCGAGGGAGAGGGACACCAATGGAGCGTAGGCGAGAGCGCGCTGCGGCGTTGGGCATGGGCGCCAGCGGCTGCGCGGCGTCATCTGCGGCGGAGACAGTCACGCCTCCGCCGCCGCCAGCGTTGCACCCAGCGCCAGCCCGTCCGCCTTCACATTGTGCGCGCGCGCCCATAGGTCCACCAGGTTGTGGCGCTGCCGCATTGCCACACGGCAGGGCGGGTACTCCCCCCCGCCCTCCCCCCCCGCGATTGCGCACAGCTGCTGCGCCACGCCAAGCAGGTGAGCGTCGCGCGCAGCGCCGGCCACGCACGCCAGCCGCCACGTGCGCGGTGGCCGCCGCATCGCCACGCGCCAGGGGGGTACCCCCTACCCCCCCCCCCTCCCCGCACGCCAGGGGGATACCCCCTACCCCCCTCCCTCCCCGTGCGCCCCCGCCGCCGCCGCCGTTGCTGCCGCCGCCGCGTCAGGGTCCCGCCGCTGAGCGCCGCAGCTGCCACCTCCGTCGGCAC
>JAULBY010021942.1:0-18386 GCA_032358315.1 Ophiocytium majus | reverse complement strand
GAGGGGGGAGGGGGTTGGCGGGGGGCGGGAGGAGGGGAGGCATCTGTCATGGTGTGTGGGGGGTTGTGCCGGCTGTTCATGCTCCCCCCCAGTTCATCGAGGACCCAGGGCGGGGTGTCTTTGTCCTGTGCAAGATGTCCAACCCCAGCAGCTCGGAGGTGCATTCGCTGCGGCTGGCGGGCTCGGGCACGGCCGTGTTTGAGGAGGTGGGGGCGCTGGCGCAGCGCTGGGGGGCCGCCGGCAACAAAGTGGGTTGCGGCAAAGAAAAAAAGGTTGTGGGCAGCGTGGGTGTGTGGCGCGGGTGTAACTTCAACAATAAAAATTGTTGAAGCTCGGTGCGCCTTTGGGACGCTCGCAAGGTGAAGGAGATGGCGTGGGGTGCGGCACACACGGTACACGAACAATAGACACGGCACAAGTAGACAACCAGATTTGGAACGAGTTCTTATCATCATGGCAGGGGGTGCAGCAGTGGCGTGGGAGGGGGGGCATCCCACCTTGGAGAGAACCGTAAGGAGGAGGTTGTCAGCCCTGCGCGCGCACACGGTCGGCAGGGGCAAGAAAAAAGGTGCAGGGTCAGTCAGTCCTGCTGGCATACCTCGGACACATATAGGTGCCCTGGTACACACGGGCCGGGCGTGTCAGAATTGTTGAAGATCCGCACTTGAAAACAACACCAAGTGTCACTACTGGGCTGCAACACAACGTTGTTGAACGGCGATGTCAGCAGCATGCCGACGCGCTCCCGGTCGGGGTCGTTGAAAGTCTGAACTTCAACAACACCAAACGTCTGGCAGCCCGGCAATAAGCTACTCATTGGGTTTTTAAAGTGCATGTTTGCAAGTACCAGCACACTGTTGAGTTCCCTACTTCAACAGTGCTCACGTGAGTGACGCCAGCAGCCTGCCGACGAGCTCCCGGTCAGGGTTGTTGAGCAGCAGCGGACCCGAAATAACCTTGGTCGGGGGGTACTCCTGGAGGTTGGAGGCCAGCGCGCTAACAATGGCGCCCGCCGAGGCCTTCTCCTGGTACTGCCACCCTATCGCAGACAGCGCCTGTTTAACAGGGATTCATGTGGTTCGATAGCATAACACAGGGGGGGGTATCTCAGACAGCGCCTGTTCAACAGGGATTAGGTGGTTCGGTAGCATAACACAGGGGGGGGTAGTAGGCAAACAGGCGGGAGCGAAGCCACAGGGCATTTCAGGCAGGGGCGCGGGAGGGGGGATTCGTGCTAGTGCCACTTTATCTCAGAGAGTGCCTGTTTAGCAGGAATGCATGTGGTTCAATAGCATAACACTGTACCAGTACTAAGTAAAAGCACAACACAGGGGGGGTAATAGGCAAACAGGCGGGAGCAAAGTCACAGGTATTTCAGGCAGGAGCGCGGGAGGGAGGAGTCGTGCTGATGCCACGTTATCTGAGAGAGTGCCTTGTAAACAGGAAAGCATGTAGTTTGATAGCATCATATAAACATAACACAGGGGGGGTAATAGGCAAACAGGAGGGAGGAAGTCATGGGGCATTTCAGGCAGGAGCGCGGGAGGGAGGAGTCCTGCGACTGCCGCTTCATCTCAGACAGCACCTGTTGAACAGGAATGCATGTGGTTGGATGGCATGTGGCAGGGGTGACGGTCTTGGGCAAAGGTTCGGTGCGGGGGGGAGTCATTGCCACCTTTCTTTCACAGCGCCTGTTGAACAGGAATTCAGATGCTGCCATAGCATATGGAACAGGCGGGGCGGGCGGGGGAGCTCTGGGCAGGGGCGCGGAAGAGAGGACTACTGCCACCCTATCTCAGACAGCGCCCAGTAAATAGGGTTATGTGGTTCAATAGCATATGGCAGGGCACAGAGGGGAGGGGTTAGGCAGAGGTGCGGGAGGGAGTCACTGCCGCCATTTCTCCTGTTGAAAGGGGATTCACATGGTCCAATTGCATATGGCAGGGGTGCAGGGGCGGCTAAGCATGCGGTTGCACTACTGTCATACTGAAGGGGAAGTCATCATCATGTGTGAACCAGCACTTGGCAGGTTTCCTCCATGGGTGTCTTCCAAGTAGAGGATCGGCGCCATTGGTGCGTGCTACTACTTCGAGGCACATGTGCATCGAAAGCCAGCCGCACCTTCCTCTCGTCGTACGTGTAGTCGGGTATCCCGCGCTGCCGCACCAGCTCCAGGTAGCTGAACACGCCCTCAATCACCTGCTCAGCAGCAAGTGGCAGCGGCCAACCAGGCGCGCGAGGGCGCTCAGCGGCAGCTGTGCTCAGCAGCAGCAGCAGCACTGCTGCAGCAGCAGCAGCAGCAGCAGGAGCAGCAGCAGCAGCAGTAGTAGCAGCAGCAGCAGCGCCTGTACGGTGGCACTGGCGAAGCTCACGGCGCGCGCCCGCGGCGGCTTGCGCCGGTGCTCGGCAGTTATTCCGTAACCACTGCTCAGCGGCCACCAGAGCTCAACAGTAGCAGCAGCGTGTGCAGCCGGCACAGCAGCAGCGGCAGCGGCAGCAGCAGCAGCAGCAGCAGAAGCAGCTGTACAGTGGCTTTGCCACTGGAGGAGCTCATGACGACGCGCGTCACGTGGCGCCCAGTGACAGTGCTCAGCAGCCCGTCAAATAGCAACCACTGCTCAGCGGCCATCAGAGCTCAACAGCAGCCGCGTTGGCGGACAGCGGCAGCGGCAGCAGCAGCTGCGCAGTTGCAGTGCTCAGCAGTGCCGCCGGTCCGCAGCAACAGCTGCTGAGCAGCAAGCAGCTCAACAGTAGCAGCAGCGTTGAGCCGCCGCCGCAGCAGCGGCAGCAGCAGCGGCTGCGCAGTGGCTGTGCTCAGCAGTGCCGCCGGTGTGCAGCAACGGCTGCTGAGCAGCAAGCAGCTACCAGAGCTCAACAGCAGCGCAGCGTTGAGATGCCGCCGCAGCAGCGTTAACAGCAGCGGCTGCGCAGTGGCAGTGCTTTGCAGTGCCGCCAGTTCGTAGCAATGTGTACTCGGCAGCAGCAGTGGTGCTCAGCAGAAGGAGTGGCGCACACCAGACTAACCTTGTTGCGATCTTTGAAGCCGCGCGGCGTGAGGTCGACGTCGCACTGGAACGTCATGAAATCGTCGGTCATGGCAGACACCTCTACGCTGAGTGCGCTCGCCCAGTCCTGTGCTCAGCAGCAGAGGCGGCGGCAGGGGCAGCGGCAACAGCAGCAGCGGTGGTGGCAGCATCGGCGACAGCAGTGGCAGGGGCGCCGGCGAAGCGAGTGGCAGCAGCAGCAGCAGGGGCGGTAGCAGCGGCAGGGGCACCAGCAGCAGCGGGCGAAGGAACAGCAGTGCTCAGCGGCAACAGGGACAGGCGCCAGCGGCACCACAGCTTGGGGCACTGTTGGCAGTGCGCACAGTCCAGCCATACCAATGTGTCACACCGCACAGACCCCATTGCGCCGCCGTGGTGGTGTCACTGATGCCTTGAAGGGTGGCGTCTGGCTGTGGCAAGCAGCCTCACAAACACACAAACCCTGTAGTCCGACCAGGCGGCAGCGAAACTGCCAACCCCGACCGTGCGGGAACTGCGCCAATGCAGGAACAGTGTGTGTGCCTGAAACCTTCTTACTCCGAGAAAGTTCCTTGTCCCGTTGTGCCCGTTGCTTATACCCTAAATCGAACGCAAATGGGCACGTGCACAAAGTGCTTATATTTGCGACAGCGCCAGCGGCTGAGGGGTCCTTTGGAGCTAAAGCTGGCATGTCTGCAAATTTGTTTCGAACGACTTCGGCATGGCTGTCTCCCACGTGGCCACGGAAATGTGGCGCCAGTGGCACCGGAGTAGCCTATTTGCATTTAGAATGCCCAGCTTGTGCGGGGCCTACACAGTGGCGCGCCCGTCACTGACACAAGTTTGTGTATAAATCATGGAGACATGAGGGCATGTGCGCACCAACTGGAGTTGAACTTCGGGATCACACGCTTGCTGAGGTGTCTGGGCACAGAGTCCTGGCTCTGGACCGGGCCTGACTGCCTCGTTTCGCTGAGGCAATAGGGCAGCAGCAAGAGCTGGAAACACTGCGGCCTCCCGCACCAATTCTGTAGGAACTGTGAACCTGAGGTGTCCTTGTTGTGACAAGTGCAGCCCAAAAGTGCTCACGCGGGTGCAGCAAACACCGCAGTAGCACCCATCTTTGTGGACTTCGAGAATGCTCACAGCAGCAACTTGGTTCACAGGACCTACCGTAACTTGTGGCACAGTATGTTGAGGTGCCCCCAAGACTTCAAGTAGCAGCTCTAGTAGCTGCTCTACATACTACCATGATGGAATCCGCGCTTCGGTAGGTGCGAGATTTGCTGCGCTATCTTTGCTTTGTTCACCCCCTTGCACGGGTCCACCCCAGGGTGACGGCCCCTACCGGCGGGAAACCTAGAGTTTATCGCTCCTAGATTGAGTTTTCATACTTGCTAGAAGTAGGAAGTACCTACTGTAACTTGTACGAATGGTGTTGAAGTTCACCTGAGACTTGAAGTAGCTGAGAAGGCTCCCCTGGCCCTCATGCCCCAGCAGCGAGCCAATGTACTGGTCGGGGTGTGTGAGCACGACGCGCGCTCGCTCGTCCGCATCTGCGGTGTTCAGCAGCAGCGGCGGAGGTGGCAGCAGTTGCTAAGCAGCAGGTGCGGTGCTCAGCAGCAGAGCCAGCAGTACCTACAGTAGCAGCAGGGCCAGCAGAGCTCAGCAGCAGGGCCAGAGGCATGCTCAGCCTTCGATCTGCCTTCGATCTTGAAACACACCGAATTGCATCGAAGGTTTCAAAGTATATGGTGGTATCCGTGGTAGCGTCACCCACCCTTGAAGTAGTAGGGCCAGTTGAGGCTGACGAGCCGCACATCGTTCACGGGCACAATGTTGTACGAGAGAGGGGGATCCTGTGCAAAACGTGCGCGGCGGCGGTGGGGGCAGCGGCGGGCACGTGAGTTGTGTCCCTGTTCAGACGGGAGCCGCAGGGCGGGGCTGTACAAAGGCAACCCAAAACATCACTTTTCGGTTGGAATATATGCAGCTTTCTGCTCCAGTAGCCCCCAGTGTACCAGCAGCTCACAGTTGGTAACTGCCCATGTGTGTGGCGTAATTCTTTCGCCCAGTACATGATAGAGTACCTGCCAGGGGTGCAGTCAGAAACGTTTTGTTGTGGCGTTTGGTTTGGTAATCGTGCCTCTTTGTGAAACGCGGGTTTCAGGCCAGCTCAAGCTACAAGCTTTTCATACGCACAACTAGGTGCGCTCACTGCAAGGTGGTGGTAACATTTGAAGACGATGCTACTGATAGAGATGCCAACAAAAAAATGCTTATTGCGGTACTACCACTAGTAGGCGTCAGTAGCACTTAAGATGATGACACTCATAAACATGCCGTAAAAAACATTTCTGGTGGCGTTTAGTTTGGTTAATCGTACCTCTTTGGGGAACGCGTGAAGGCGCTGCGGGAAAGCCCTGCCCACGCCCCTGTTGGGCACCCCCGAGAAGAGCTCCGCCACCGCCCTCTGCTGCTGGTCCAGAGACTCCTGTGAGACGACAGCGCACGCACACACAGAACACACACAGGCACACACAGGCACACGCAAACGCACAAGCACACCAAGGCACACACACACACACACACATAAGGGCACACGCAGACAGACACCGCGGTGCGTGAGAGAACGGTATTGCTGGTGCACACTCGCCCTCATGTCTCCATGACGGTCACACACACACACACACAGGCACACACAGACACGCATATGCCGCACAGTGGGGCGCACGGCTGGCCCTCAGCATCATCACAAGAGCTGACTGATGGATGACCAACCATGGGGGCGCCTGATACATGCCCGTTCACTTGTGTGTAGTGGTGTATGTGAAAACACACACACATGAACCACAGTCTTCAATTGCAGGGGGGGCGGACCTAGCAACCAGGCACTGTGGTGTATGCTATAGGAGTACATGTATGATGCGGCATGAGCGCGCGTACGTACATGCGGCGGAGGATGGCATGCCTTATGGCACCCTTGCCAGTGGCTGCTGCAGTGGCACTGCAGCCGCCTGCATGTGCGGGCGTGCGGCGCCTGAGCTGTCCACGCGGCGGCGCTGCAGTGACCACCGCACCAAAACTAGGTAACACCCAGGGGCGGACTGCGCCGTGGCGGCCACGCACAGCGTCAGTGCTGCAGCGGCCGCCGGCCCAGAAAGGGTTGCTAACACCCAGCGGCGGACTGCTGCCAGCCAGCCGCACAAAGAGTCAGTGCTGTAGTGGCCACCACACCAGCAAGCATAGGTTACCCAGCAAGCATAGGTAACACCCACGGGCGGACATATGCTGCTCATGCAGGCGCGCATCTTGGCGGCCACACACCGCGCCAGTGTGCTGCAGTGGCTGCTGCGTCGGACACCGTAGGCACCACCAGGAACGAGCTGCTGAGCAGCATTGCTACCATGTCAGGTAGTCGGCGCGGCAGGAAATGTTGGCAGAAGCAAATTCACGGGGGGAGGCAGACTTAGGAGTCACTGCAGCAGTCATGTCCATGACTTACCCTGGCACTTACTGTAGCTGACAACACAAAACAATGAAGGGGGCCAGTTACTTTGGAAGCCGCACAAGAAATGATAGCAGTGTCCGCCCCGGGTGACTACAGTGCGCTCGCGAATTAGTGCAGGGTAGTGTCACTCCTCCAGCACCCCGCACTAACGCAAGACCCGCACTAAACCAAATACGGCGTTGGCATATCATTTTTACACAGAACTGTGCAGTCTGTGACACGACTGTGGACCCCGCACCAAGCCACATACCACACTAAATCAAAGCGCAGTAAATCGCGCATGCACCGTACTTTGAAGGCAAGACGGCAGTGCAGGCATGCACCTTGCCCGTTTACCATCGCCGACAATTCAAAAAAAAAAGTGAGGGGCCAGTTACTTTGGGCGGCAAAAGAAATGATACAAGCGTCCGCCCCGGGCGACTACTTCAACTTTATATTGAAGTACTTCGAAGTATTCCATAAAAAAAATGTCTGTCTTCTTTTTGTTGTTGCATTGAAGAGAATAGCAGTGCAGGCACGCACCTTGCCCGCCACGCACAGCGTCATGCGCTCCGCGGAGTAGTTCTCCTTGTAGAAGCGCAGGAGGCGGTCTCGCACGTCGAAGCCCAGGCGCTGCGGGTCGTCCTGCAGTGTCTGCCTGCTCAGCAGAAGCAGCGGCGGCACACAGTGCTCAGCAGAAGCGGCGGCGGCAGCAGTGCTCAGCAGAAGCGGCGGCGGCAGCAGCAGCAGGAGCAGCAGTGACCAGCAACAGGAGTGCTCAACGTCTGCCTGCTCAGCAGAAGCGGCGGCAGCACTCCAGTGCTCAGCAGAAGCAGCGGCGGCAGCAGTGCTCAGCAGAAGCGGCGGCAGCAGCAGTGCTCAGCAGGTTGTGCTCAGCAGCAGCAGCAGGAGCAGCAGCTGCGCAGGAGCAGCAGCAGCAGCAGCAGCAGCAATAGAGAGTGCTCACCAGCGCTCTGCAGCGGCAGCAGCAGTGCCCAACAACACAGGAGTGCTAGCAATGCACCGCAGAAGCAGCAGCGGCAGCAGCAGTGCGCACCCGGGCGTGCTCAGCAGCAGCTTCAACTCGCCTGTTAACGGTGCCACACTTGCTGTACAAGGTGACACGGGTCGGCGCGCGTGCCTTTCGCAGCTGGTGCACCCTCACCTCAACCCATCCCTGAACCCAACTTCAACGGGTACACCCCTCTGAACACGTGACTGAGCCCACCTTCAACTTCAAACTTCAACTGACCTGTTGCCGGTGCCAAACTTGCTGTACGGGTGGGCCGGGTCGGCGCGCGCCTTCTGCAGCTGGTACACGCGGAAGCCGTCGCTCTGCAGGTTTTTTGCGTGCTCGCTCTCAATGGCGTTGAGCTCGCGCGCAGTCGCCGACGGCGTGAACTGCGGCGCAATGAAGAACTGCGCAAACCTGTGGCAGTGGCGGCGGCAGCAGCAGCGGCAGCAAGAGCGGCAGTGGCGGCGGCGGCAGCACCAGCAGCAGCAGCGGCGGCAGCAGCACCAGCAGCAGCAGCAGTGGCGGCGGCAGCAGCGGCGGTGGTGGCGGCAGCACCAGCAGCAGCAGCGGCGGCGGCAGCGGCGGCAGCAGCAGTGGCGGCGGCGGCGGCAGCAGCAGCAAGGGCGGCAGCAGCGGCGGCGGCAGCAGCCAAAGTGGCAGAGGTGGCAGCACCACCAGCAGCAGCGGCGGCGGCGGCGGCGGCAGCAGCAACCATGGCGGCAGTGATGGCGGTAGCAGCAGCGGCGGTGGCGGCGGCGGCAGCAGCAGCCATAGCAGCAGCGGCGGCAGCGGCAGCAGCAGCAGTGGCACCGGCAGCAGGCAGCATCAGCCATAGCAGTAGCGGCGGCAGCAACATCAGCAGCGGTGCAGGCTGATGGCAGCGTGAGCGCGGAGACCCAGGTTTGGATGGTACTGCAAATATCGCTGTGTAAGATGCGCCAGTTGTGCCGCTGAGCATCGGCCGTCACGAACACCAGGGACTTCGCACTACGGGGGAGGGGGGGGGGGGGGTCGTGTACTATAACTTCTGTGCTACATACGTACTTCGAAATACTTCTGAAGTACTTCAACAAGTAAAGTATTTGTAGAAATAATACCTGGTCTTGAGCCAAACGCTTCAACTCCACTTACCCAGGAGGGCTGCTTTCTTTGGGGGGGGGGCTATGAAGTGCTTGAAGTATTGCATATTTAAGTAATGCGGCACCCCCCGGTCCTGCTGCCAGATGCCCCTCGTCCATAAATCGAGGAGATGTTTCGCAAGGGGGGGGGGTGTATGCACCGATATTTATGGTAGCCAGCTGACGCACGCACCTGTCAGCGCCGGGGCTTGAGGTAGTCGCTGCTGATGTCGAAGTACTGTAGAAATTGGCGGATAGGGGGGCAGTATTCGAAGTATGTAGATAGAGGTAGTGCCCAGTCTTGCAGCCAGACAAACCCTTGTCCACTAAACCAAGGAAGTCTTATACTGTGGGGGGGCTCAAAATACACCGATGTTTACTCTACAGTTTGCATGCATAATGTACTTGCATCTTTAGCCAGCTGCCGCACGCACCTGTCCAGCGCCGGCTTGAGGTAGTCGCTGCTGATGTCAAAGTAGTACACCGTGTCCTCCGTGTCCGTATACGCATTGGAGCTGCCGCCGTGCGCCGCCAGGAACGCCGCGTAGCTGCCCTCTTGCGGGTACTTGTCAGTCCCCAGGAACAGCATCTGCACGCGTTAACATGAATTCATTCATTCACGAATTTAGACTATTCATGAACCGTAGAATGTACCATGTACTTCACAAATACATGTGGAGCTGCCGCTGTGCGCCGCCAGGAACGCCTCGTAGCTGCCCTCCTGTGGGTACTGGTCCGTCCCCAGGAACAGCATCTGCGCACGTGAACAAAAATTCATTTATTCATGAATTGGGTCATTCCCTTCATGAACATGTGTATTCATGTACATTCATATGCCACCGCCGCTGGCCGCGCAGGCAGGAACGCCGTTTAGCTGCCCTCCTGCGGGTACTTGTCCGTCCCCAGGACAGCATATAGATCTGTGCGTGGGCATTAATTCCTATATTCACGAACTCATTAATGAATGAACAAGTGCATTGATGAACATGTGCATGTGGCATGGCTGCTGGCCATGCCACCAGCAAAGTAAAACAAAATGTAGCTGCCCCTGTGCGGGTATGTGTCTGTCCCCAGAAAGGGCATCTCTCTGCATACATGAACAAGAATAAGAGCACGTTAATCCATGCATGAACACATGTACATCAACAAGCATATGCATACATGCCCGCGCCGTCCGACACGCCCCCACGTGCACCCCGCCGTGCGCTGTGCAGTTACCCCCACCTGCCTGCCGGTGGCCTGTTGCGAGCACACAGGCTGCACCAGTGTATCGTGCGTTCGTGCGTAGAAATACGCAAAATACGCCGTTTGTATACATGGCGTACCAGTATCACATACAGAAGTCCGTTATTTGCCGATTCATCACTAAATACTCGAAGTACTTCAAGAAGTATGTGGGTGCGGTGCACTCGCGATTTAGTGCGGGGTAGTGTCACCCCCCTGGCACCCCGCACTAAAGCAAGACCCGCACTAAATCAAATGGGACATTGTGCATCGTTTACTACTACAAGTATGTAGAATCATGTGGTCAGTGACTACAAGTATACAGAGTCATGCACCCTGTGCCATGCCTCTGGACCCCGCACTAAACCGCATACCGCACTACATCAAAGCGAACTAAATCGCGAGTGCACTGTACATGTGTCGTGCGCTTTCGCGCCCCTCACATGCTCGGAGAAGTGTGCCAGCCTGGGCACATCCGACGGGTCGCTGAACACATTCCCATGAACGTAGTTAAACGCCAAATGCGCCGTACATCGCGCTTTCGGGCGCAGAAGTACGTAAAAAAATATGATGTATTTTGTACTACTAGTAGTAGTATGACGTATAAAATTCGTTATACGCAGTGAACCACCACCAAATACTTCTGAGGTATGCATGAACCATGCACTTGCACGCAAAAAACCCACACGTGCTCGCAAAAGTGTGCCAGCCCGGGCACGTCCGGCGGGTCGCTGGACATAATCCTATGAACGAAGTTAAATGGCAAATACTACGTAGTACGCCGTATGTCGCGCTTTCGGGCGTAGAAATACGTTTTAAAGGTGTATTTTGTATGACGTGCAAAAATTGTCATACGCCGTGACCCATCACCAAACACTTCGAAGTATGTGTGTACATGAACCATGCACTTTCGCGTGAAACCCCTCACGTGCTCGCAGAAGTGCGCCAGCCCGGGCACGTCCGGCGGGTCGCTGAAGTGCCCCACGTGGCAGTCCAGCGCCGCGCCCGCCTGCTGCGTGTCCGCGTCCCGAATCTGCTCAGCGGCAGGGGGGACATGCGCACACATGGCTGCTCAGCGTAATAGAACAGGTGAGCGAAGGGACGCAGCCGCGGGTGTGCGGGGCTGTGTGCGCGTATGAACTTCGAAGTATACAGTAGCCTGCCTGCCGCCTGCTGCGTGTCCGCGTCGCGAATCTGCTCAGCGGCAGGGGGCACATGCGCACACATGGCTGCTCAGCGTAATAGAACAGGTGAGCAAAGGGACGCAGCCGCGTATGTGCGGGGCCATTGCGCTGCGCCTATATACTTCGAAGTATATCTACATACTTCAAGAAGTGTACTAATTTATAGTAGCACCGACTGCCTTTTCATGTTGCGCGTGTCACTCAAAACTATGGTTGTGAGGATGTTCACCCCGGACCGCACCAAAACCCAGAGCACCCCAAACTACTACAGCCGTATTTATAAATAGTGATGGTCACAGCGTATAATTTTTGCCATATACGCTGTACAACGTATGTAAATACGCCGTATAACGCATGAAGATGAATGTATTTATACGGCAAATACGCCGAATATCGCGTTTTTGGGCGTAGAAATACGCCGTATTTTTTATACCGGTAACGTGTAAAATACGTTACACGCCGTGACCCACCACTATTTATAAGGTTAGAAGTGGACGCTGATCACGTTATTTGTACCTCAAAATCAAACATTTCACAAGCCGCACAGCCATCACGTGCACTGCGGCGCCTCCACCCATCTGTGTGGTGCGCTGCCCGCCGGCGCCCGCCTGCACTGCCCAGGGGACAAGCTCTTGTGCACGCGCAGGGCAGACGGGTGTGCACCAGCCATGGGGGTGCTCAGCGGCAGCCAGTGCTCAGCAAAACATGCGTCGCAGTTCAGCTGCTCAGCGTTTGCGGCTGACTTGCTCTGACATCATTTCATGTGTTGTGCGCAAGTCAGTCTTGCGCAGCCAGTCTCTTCTTGGTTCGCTGTTGTGACTCAGCAGGGGGGGGTCTTGCAGCGCGTGCGCAACACCGCATGGCCTGGCGGCAGCAGCTGGCGACAATGGCGTGCCTGCCGTGCATGCCGCATTGAGCGGCAAATGGCATTGCACATACCACGGTGGCATATGGCACATACCACGGTGGCATATGAGGGGCCACCACCACAGCAGCAGCCACCACAACCAGCTGCCGCTGGGCCCGCGCCATGATGTGTTATGCACACTGCGCACAGCCGCTGTGTGTGGGTTGGCTGGGCGGGAGCGAGAGGCGGAATGGCAGGGGCAGTACGCCTGAGTGCACAACAGATGGTGCACTTATGGGGGGCCACCACCACCGCAGCAGCCACCACAACCAGAGGCCAGGTTGAAAGGCGTGCGGAGCACCTCCGTGGGCGGGCCGGCCGGCCATAGGATATACCGCCGCCTGGAGTCCCTACCTCATACTTCTACAAGTATCTCACAAAAACACCATATAAAACTTGTGTAGGAGCAATGAAATCTAGGACTCCCCGGCAGTAGGGGCCGTCACCGCATGGTGGACCCTGAGCAAGGGGGTGAACAAAGCAAAAATGGCGCTCATAAAGGCGGCAAATCATACACTTCGAAATACAGTGCACTAACGATTTAGTGCGGGGTAGTGTCACTCCCCTAGCACCCCGCACTAACGACAAGACCCGCACCTACAGCAAATAAGGCAGTGTGTATTGTTCATCTGTGACAGGTCTCTGGACCCCGCACTTAACAGTAAAGTTAATCGCGCACCCCACTACATCAGAGCGCACTAAATCGCGAGTGCAGCATACACTTGAACTACTTGTTGAAGCATGTACCGGTAATTCTGGTAAAAATGTTCAACACCAGTTGCTGCCGCTGTGCTCAGCGCTCACCAGCAGTGCGCGCAGTCCATTGGGCAGCTCAATGGCGCGGTAGGCCCGCTTGTCGCTGGGGCTGCTCTCCACCTCGCCGAGCAATCGTGTCCTGTTCGGCAGCAGTCACACACAAAACGGGACTGAGTAGGGTTGCCATAGTCAAAATCTTGTTCAGCACCGCTTCGTAAACCGTGATGTACTTTCATCATAAAGCGAGAAGAAAATAGTCATTGCACCAACTTCAATAGTGGTGTTTTTTGCTCAGCAGGGTAGGGCCGCAAACCAAGTTTTTAGGCATTTTCAGCTGCCATAGGCATCGGCAGGGGGCATGATGAGATTTACATGTAACGTGGACATATTCAGGAGTTGCGACCAGTTGCAATCTTGGCAACCCTAGATTTGGGTATCAGTACCAGCAGCAGTGAGACCCGGGCTTGTTAGAGTACTCACAGGTCAGTAGTGATGGGTCACAGCGTATAATTTTCGCATTATACGCCGTATAACGTATGTAAACACGCCGCATAACGTATACAGACGAACGTATTCATACGGCAAGTACGCCGTGTATCGCGTTTTTTGGGCGTAGAAATACGCCGTATTTTGTATAACGTATAAAATAGTATAACGTATAAAATACGTTATACGCCGTGACCCATCACTAATAAAAAGGGAAACCCACATGATTTGCTGTACAGGTCAGCGTAGGGCGTGCCGTGCTGGTGCTCTGATGTTGTGGACGGCTGTCGTGCACAGGCGCGGGAAGGGCTCGGCTCCCTAGCGCATGCGACCCGCACCGTTTCGAAGCGGCAGCAGGTGATGACCACTCGCTGCCGCCTTGTTGCAAGGTACTCGGGCTGGAGCTGTGATAACTTATTGGGTGCATCCTGAAATAACTTGCCGCCATGCTGCTTTGCGTTGTCAGGTTCTTCTGATCTTAAGAAGTACAATATGAAAACTCATCTAGGAGCGATAAACTCTAGGTCTCCTCACCGGTCGCATAATATGTGCTAGGGTACTTGAATGATGTATGAATGTGATGTGTGAGGGGCTTCCGAAAGTAACATGCCCCGCCCATCCATTTTGCACCTCTCCAGGATTTCCGCGCAAGCGCTTACTTCGGAATGAGATGGTGCTGTTGTGTAGGCGCACGGGGCCTCACATCATATGAGTAGTGATGGGTCACAGCGTACAAACTGGCATCATACGCCGTATAACGTATTGAAATACGGCATATAACGTATTGCAACGAGCGTATTTCTACGGCAAATACGCCGTATATCGCATTTTGGGCGTATTAATACGTACAAATACGCCGAATTCTGTTTAACGTATTTTATAACGTACTAGTAGTATAAAATACGTTACACGTAAAATATGTTATACGCCATGACCCATCACTACATATGAGTCACATGAAAACTCATCTAGGAGCGATCATATGTGCCAATACAACGGCTGATGACAAAGCCCGCCAGCACCCACTTGGAGCCACCACACGCGGCGGCTGCCTCACAGTACTTCAACTTGCTTGCTGTACTTCAACTGGCTGACGGCGCACATCTCGTACATGTATGTAGCTATATGGGGGCAAATATGGCTGGTTTGGCTGCCACATTCCGCCTGCATCCACTACACCTGGGTTGTCGCACGCCCATTAGTGTACATACTTCAAAGTATGTATACCCCCACTTGAACGCACCACATATCTATGATGGAATCCGCGCTTCGGTAGGTGCGAGACTGGACTGCCCTGAGTAGGCGCAAGTCTTTGCTTTGTTCACCCCCTTGCATGGGTCCGCCGAGGGTGAAAGCCCCTACCGGTGGGGGAGCTTAGAGTTTATCGCTCCTAGATGAGTTTTCATATATATACAAAATTCTACTTGGCAGGTTCTGCGACAGAAAGTGAAGCCTGGTGCAGCAGCTTCTAGCTCTCAGAATCATGCAGGTACTGCTCATACTGGTGGGGCAGAGGCACAGCCTCACAGCGCGCGCTAGTGGTTGGTTATGCCGTTTTACAGCTCTGCTGCGACCATGGGCGTGAACAGCTGTGAAAACACGCGACAGGGGGGAAAATGGCCTCGCAATTTGCTCAGCAGGCCTGCACAGAACCGTCACACCTGGCACAAGTGCATCAGGAGTATAGTATGTGTTTGCTCTGCTGGTGGCAACTGTTGCGCCATCAGAAGCATTGCTGCGTATCTGTGTATGCTTCGCTGGCAGCGTCGCTGCATGACTTGAAGTTATGAAAGTGTCTTCAACCAACTGACACTTTTGGATCCATGTTGAACTTCGGGATGCCGAATGCCCCTGCCCAGCTGGCGCCTGGTTCGCAACACGGCATCTGCCGCCGCATCTGGCGGCAGCTTTTGCTGATGCAAGCACAACAACATAACAACAGGCAGATAAGATGTGACTCGCACCTGCCCTTAGTGTTCACTCCCGCACCAGCGACAGACTGGGCCTCAGCCTGAGCTGCCCCCGCCCATGCCACGCTCGCCCACGCGGCCGCCACATTGCCCAGCAGCAGTCTCCTGGAGATCTCGCTGGTGACATCGGGCTTGTTGGCCGCCGACAGCACCAGAGTTCGCCTGAAACCTCGCCTGCTCCTCTGCTGCTGCCGCTGTGGCTGCACGTTGCTGCTGGAGAGTGTCAGAGCAGTTGTGGTTGCGGCGTTGCTGCTGCTGTGCAGGCCTCGGGAGGTGGGGCACACGTTCAGGGGCTGGAAGCCATAGCAGCAGCCCAGCACGGACGCTGCTAGGGGCAGCAGCAGAGCCACCACCCTCATGCGTGGAAGGCGCTGGTGTAGGTCGTGTTTTGAGGTTGACATTGCATGTCGCTGTGCTGCTGCTGACCCACTCGCCCTCGCCAATTGGCACTCGCCTTCAGGGCGAGTGAATGAGTGAAATCGCGTGCACGACGTGATCATGAGACTGCGACAAAACATCAGAGAAGTCTCGCGCCGGAGCCGTGGCCCACGGCACGCGCACGCCTGGAGCAGAACAGCGCGGCCAGCTGGCATACAGCATCCACATCAATACCAGCACAACGACAGGGCCGCGAGGAAAGCTGTTGCAGGTACTGTGTCTGCTCTCTGACCAGAGAGGTTTGCTGTGCGCGCGAAACTCACCGGCTTGTCTCTGTGCACCAGGCTGCGCATTGCCGCCTGGGCTAATGGTGCGCGCGGCAGCAACACTCCAGCTACCCGCTGCGTCTGCTTGCTGGTGCCTTGCTCTCGTTACCGGGGTGGTTGCCGCATGACGGGGGTGTGTGTGGGAACAAACATGACGTGTCTGTGTCTCAGTCCTTGAGGAGACTGAACCACCGTCACCACGGCCAGCAGCAGGGCAGCCGCGGTGCCACAACAGCAGCAGCAGCAGGCACAAGCCACGACATGCGACTGCGGCAGCACATGCCTCTATGAGTGGCCCGCGAAGGCTTCATGTCGATTGTGATTGTGCAAGCTCAACTTCATTGACAGCTGCTAGGCACAGTGCCGAGAGCGTCCCTGCAGCGTGCAGTGCTGAATCATCTGCTGCTCCTGCTGCCGCCGCAAACACTGCTCCTTCACATCGCCACCAGCGCTCACAAACGCAAACCCGTTTCTTCTGCCTGCTCGCACAGTCCACCTACCCACAGCAGGCTTGCCACTGCCCAGCGGCTCATGGAAGTGATCAACACCATGGACTCCACACAAAACATCGACGGCGCCAGTGCCCACGCCGCGCCTGACGACGGCTCCGCGGTCACCTTCAAAACCTTTGCCGCGATTTTTCTGTTCATGGTGGCGGCGACGGGCGGCGTGCTGCCGCTGCTGGTGCGGCGGGGCAAGGCTAGCGCGAGGCGGGAGGCGCTCAGCAGCGCTGTCAACTGCGCGGCGGCGGGGGTGCTGCTGGCCTCGGGGCTGTGCCACATGCTGCCAGAGTCCGCGGAGGAGCTGGTGAGTGGGCAGCGGCAGCACTATAATATCATAACTTTATTATGTTATTGCATGCATGTACAGTATACATCCTTGGAATATATTTTATTTTTAAAGTATCACATAGGGCTGACTGTGCTCACTTGCAAAACATATCGATTGCTATGGCGGTGTTTCGTTTACGTGATTGATGGGTCGGCCATTGCCTCACAAACAATCACATCCTATGTATTTATTAAATTCAATGTTGGTACATGAAAATACAACAACAGCTGAATGCTTATGAAGTGTGCTATTTGTACGTAGCAGGCCACACAAGTGCTGCTTTTGCCAGCCATGGGGCCAAGTGGCCAAAATACCTGAAAGAGCTGTGCTCAGCCCCTACGTGGTTTCTTTCTGGTTTTCTCCGTGGTTTCTTTCTGTTTTTCTTCCTCGTAATCCAAGTGGCTCACATGTGGCGGTGCCCCTCCCTCTAACGCTCGCACGTTTATGGGCAAGCACACCCTGTGACAGGTGCCAACACCCGCTTGCAGCACCACGGCGGCGCTCCCATAATGTCTGGTGCCAAAGTAAATTTCTTCATCTGCACTTCTCAGGGGTGTGCGAAGGCCCGCAGATGTAGTGGATGTATGTGTGTGTGGCAGATGTAAGTGTGTACCAGCCCACTATCGCTGCGTGCCAAGGCATGCAAGCTACAGCGCCAGCGCGCGCACCTCCTATCCAACCCTCAAATAAGTATTGAAATACTTCAAGATACTTCAGCTAGTTGAAGTACTTCACTCAAGTAGTTGAACTTCAGGGTACTTCAACTATTTGGACTGTGCAGTGTCGATGTGCTTGACAACAATGGCTGCCGCGCGCTGTGCCACAGTAGCTACCCGGGTCTGAAGAACCTCCCAGGCCTTTAGCCCAAAAACAAAGAAAAAGAGAACAAGCTGTGCATCGATGCATGCATATACCATGCACAGCCACCACATTATGCACATCGCTTTACATGGTGATGGATCCTAGCATTTACTTTTAAGATTTCACGGTCAAACGCAAATATAGTGTTGAACCTTCTCATATTTAAAAGTTGTATGTACAGCATACGATTTTGATCTAGTGCACACACCCTATACCACGTTTGTGGGTGTGAAATGCACTGTACTTTCGCCACGTATAACATACTTCGTACGTGCTAAAGTAGTTTTTTATTCATCTGCACTGTGTGTGGGCGTGCAAGAGCCCATGTCATGCATGCCAGCAGGCGCGCTGGTGGCCACGGCAAACGCCCGCCAGTGTATGTATGAGGACACAGAAAGTGCTAGCAGGCAGGCCTGGACTACACTACAATAGCAGTATACTTTTAAGTATTATACGCCCTGAACCGCCCTCCCCCCTGCCCCTGCATGCACCCCCTCTGCTGAGCACAACAGACAGAGGCATGGGGCGACGCCGCGCCCTACGCGCACCTCCTGTGCGGCGCCGGCTTCCTGGCGCTCCTCTGCGCAGACTACGGCGCCGTCGCCTGCACGGAGTCCCCCCGCGCCCCCCCCCCCTCCTCCCCCTCCCCCACCGGCAGTTACAGCCGTTTCAACGTACCCGCCGCCAACGGCACGCCCCTCTCCGCCGCCCGCGCCCTCGAGGTCACCAGCAGCAGCTACGGCAGCAGAAGCGGCAGCACAGGCAGAGGCGACCCCTGGACCACTACGTGGCGGTGCGTCCGGTGCGAGGCAAGGGC
>JAULBY010021931.1:0-15427 GCA_032358315.1 Ophiocytium majus | reverse complement strand
CCCCCCCCCCCCCCCCCCCCCCCCCCCTTGCAACTTGAACATGTACATGTACAAGCAAGGCTCGCTGCTGAGCACACCATGCCCACCCAATTTGGCCACTCGCAGCGTGTACCGGTGCGCACGCGACGCTGTGTCTCTGGAATGATGCATACAAACTCCAACTTACAACTTCAACGGACGCGCGGTGGTGGCGCCAAGGAAAGCCACGGAAAACCCTTGAACAAATGACACCACCCCATGCGCGTCATGCCGCGTCACGGCCCCCGTGTGGGTCTGCGCGTGACGCTCCTGCCCCTCCCGCCCCCCCAAAACTTCAACTTTGGACTTCAGCTGTGATCTTCTGTGGACGCACGGAGGCGGCAGCACGGGAAGACTTGAAACCCTTGAACAGATTACGTCACCCCGCACGCATCACACACGGCCCGCGTGGGTCTGCGCATGACGCTCCTGCCCCTCCCGCCACCCGCCCAAACTTCAACTTCAAACTTCAACTTTCAACTTCAGCAGTGCACACATGCCCGCATGTCTCTACAGTATACTTCGGAAGTATGTATGACCAATACACAAACTTAAACTTTCAACTTCAACTTTCAACTTCAACAGGCGCGCTGAGGCGGCGGCGAGGGAGGAGGCGGAAGCGGCACGGCGAGCCGCGGCGGCGGCGCGCGGGGAGGCGCGCTCCGCTGCGGCGGCAGTGCAGTCGGAGTGTGAAGTGCAACTAGCAGCGGCGCGGCGGCGCGAGGGCGAGGCACGGCAGGCCACCAAGGTGGGTATTTACTCACTTGTGATTTACTGTATGTACTACGTAGTATTTTATAAACTACTGTGGTGTGTGGGTATTTACTCACTTGTGATTTACTGTATAGTACGTAGTACTACTGATAGTATTTTACTACTGTGGTATGTGCTATTTGATGTAGTAGTTTGGCGCTGTGCGAGGTGCAGCTGGCGGCGGCGCGGCGGCGTGGGGGAGAGGCACGGCAGGCCACCAAGGTGGGTATTTACTCAGTTGTGATTTACTGTATAATATGTAGACTGCTACTGTGGTATATACTACTAAGTACTTCTGAAGTATTTGATGTGCTAGTTCGGTGCAGTCAGAGTGCGAGGTGCAGCTGGCGGCGGCGCGGCGGCGTGGGGGCGAGGCACGGCAGGCCACCAAGGTGTGTATTTACTCACTTGTCAGCTACTGTATACTACGTAGTATTTTACTATACCGTGGTATATACTAATTGATGTACTAGTTCGGCGCAGTCGGAGTGCGGGGTGCAGCTGGTGGCGGCGCGGCGGCGCAAGGGCGAAGCACGGCAGGCTGCCAAGGTGAGTGTTCACTCAGTCGGGGAATGTGTATTCACACAAGTACTCTGCAATGCAATACTGTACTGAAGCATGTTTATTTAGTTCAAGAAGTAGTATTTGATGTAGTAGTTTGGCGCATTTGGAGTGCGAGGTGCAGCTGGCAGCATCAATCCCCTACTTATAATATAAATATGTATGTATTTATAATATACATAAACATAAACATACTTTGAAGCATATGGTGACACTTCTGCCCTCTCTCTCACTTCACACGCGCGCCCTGCGCAGGTGGCAGAGGCGGACCGTGCCCGTGACGCCGCCACGTGGCGCGAGGAGAGGGCAGCGTTGGAGGGCGCCGCCGCCGCGGCACGCCACGACGCGCGCACCGCGCAGGAGCAGGCAAGCGCCAGCACGTCACTGCTTGCCGTGGCATTAACTTTGCAAGTCGTGTTTTTAACTTTTTGGGCGATTAAAAGTGAGTCATTGCGGAAGCACGGTGCTACGGTATCAGCGATCAGTCAAGAGCAATGTTCGCCACGACGCGTGCGCCATGCAGGAGCAAGCGCCGGGCGGGCGGGTGCTACTGCCCGCCGTTTTGCTGGCCGCTGTGTGGCATCACATTTCATGTCATCTCTTTTTCAAAAATTGTATGTGCCACTTCAGTAGCATGGTACTACGGTATCAACGACCACTTGTCGGCGCAAAGCGCGCGCCGCGCAGCAGCAGGAAGGCGCCGGCGCTACTACCACCCGCCGCTTTGCTGACTGCTGTGGCATCACTTTTTTATTTTCCATTCTGTCAAAAGAGTGTGAGTTAGGTGTGCCACTTCAGTTGCCTGGTACCACAGTACCAACTGGTCAGAAAAAGCAGTATGCCGCGGCGCCTCGCGCCGCGCAGGGGCAGGCAAGCGCCGGCCCGGCGCTACTGCTACCCGTCGCTTTGCGGACTGCTGCGGCACTTCCTTGCATGTCGTGATCTGCTCGATAAGTGCGCCACTTCAGTAGCGTGGTGCAACAGTATCATTGGCCAGTTATAATGCCGCCGCCGCCGCCGCGCGCCGCGACGCAAGCTAACTCCCACTACCAACTCCCGCGTCCGCCTGCCACTCCCTCCGCCCTGCTCACTTGCTGGCTGACACGCCCCCCCCGCCCGCTGCCGCTGCGTCACCGCCGCCACCGCTGGGCTCGCCGGCATATTTACTTTTTTACATCCATTCTAGTGCCGATAAATTTCTTACAAATATACAGTACAGTATACGTATATATGTTAATACTTCAGAGGCACTATATCGTACTTCAGTAGTATATACTTCTCGGAAGTATGTACCGGTATATATACTTAATACACATCTGAAGTATACATGTTTATTTTTTGGTATATTTTTACACTTTTGTTCCGCCACCGCACCTGCTGACAGGCTCGCCGGGCCGCGGCGGCGGCAGACTCTCAGGCGGCTGCGCTCCGGTCGCGGTGCGCTGCGGCGGTGGAGGCGGCGCGGCTGCAGGCGCGGCGCGCGCAGGACAGCGCTGACTGCGATGGCATGTGCGCGGCGGTGGCGCGTCAGGCAAGCGAACACTCTCGCTCAGTTCGTACTACTAGAAGTGGTACCAGTGTTGGCGGGGGGCTGGGCGCTTTGGTGCCATGCGGCACTGGTAGCACCTGGTAGACCGCTACGGTATGAGTACTGTTCGACTTCATCAACCGCACCCCATGTGCACAGGGCTTTCCGCGCCCCAAGCGGAGTTTACTAGAAGTGGTACATAGTATGTTTAAGTTGTGAGTTGAAGTTAGGCATTGGCGTGCGCGGCTGCAGGCGCGGCGCGCTCAGGACAGCGCTGACTGCGACGGCGCGTGCGCGGTGGCGGCGGCGGCGGCGGTGGTGCGCCAGATAAGCGAACACCTGTCGCTCGGTTCATACGACTAGAAGTAGTACAGAGGTATGTTGAAGTTGTGAGTTGAAGATAGGCATTGGTGTGCGTGGCAGCAGGCGCGGCGCGCGGGAGGGCGCTGATGGCTGCGGCGGCGCGTGCGCGGCGGCGGCGGCGGCGGCGGCGGTGGCGCGCCAGGCAAGCAGTGGGGCGCGTGTGGCCACGGTGGAGGCACCAGCGGGCGGCAGGGCGTCAAATCTTGCCAGCATCTGGCACAGTCACTTGCATGGCGGCGCGCAACAGTTAGGACAGGGGCGGGCAGCGTAAGGGTGCGCGTGCGGGGCGGGTGGGTGGTCGTCTACCCGAGGCGCGGCCGCTCGCGCGTTGCATCGTCCTCATGTCTCCACCACTGATACACAAGCTTCGACATCTCGACTACATATTTTCAACAAGCAGGTGGCGCTGGAGCTGGGCAAGACGCCTCGGCTGCTCCCATCGGCGCGCGCCTGACTCACACGCGCGCAGTAAACTTCAACCTTGACCAGAAACTAACTTCAGCATTGTACGCATATATGGCCTCGTGTCTCTATGATGAATGTACAATTTCAACAACTCGACTACATGTTTTCAAAAGCAGGTGTGGCGCCGGAGCTGGACAAGACGCCTCGGCTGCGCTCATCGGCGCGCACTTGACTCTCACGTGAAGGAACTGCAACTTCAAATGGAACTAACTTCAACAACTTTTCAATCCTATTTTTCTTACACAGGTGGCGCTGGAGCTGGACGAGACCCCCCGGCTGCGCGCCCAGCTGTCTGCGGTGTGCCAGGAGCGGGATCGCCTCAGGGGCGGGCTCAGGGCGTCTCAACTACAGGTGGGCACCACCCGACGACTTGCAAGTATTCTTACTTTACCTACCAGGCTATTTGACCAGGAAATCGCGCCACAGGCTTCGGCCTTGGGCCCAGCCACAGCAGTATATTTGGGCTTTGTATCCAAGGCGGTTTCGCACATGCATGCTTTTTTTTTTTGACGCTGGCTCTGCGGGCGACTGCACCCTGGAGCCGCTCTGCTGGGCAGGTGGGCGCGCTGCGCACCTGCATTCGTACGCATGTATACATATACACCGTACTTCAGAAGTCACAAATCACCAAAGGGCATTCAAAGCATTGTCGCACACACATGTGTTCCTGACGCTGGCTGTGCGTGCGTCACTCTGCTGAGCAGGTGGGCGCCCTGCGCACGCGCATTCGTAAACCGGTATATATTCATGAAAAAACGAATTACCAAAAGGTCTTCTTGAAAAGCATTGTCGCCCGCGCATGTGTTCTTTTGACTGCGCTGTGCATGTAGCTGCGTCTCGCCGCTCTGCTGAGCAGGCGTGTGCGCTGCGCACGGCAGTTTTTATTTTCATTTCTAAAGATGTGTACAATATTGTGTACATGAATATATTTACCGTATTTATAACTATACGCTGCTGTAGAATATACTACAGTACTTCGACGTATACACTCTACAGTAATACATCTAAAAAACGTTCAAAACATTGTCAACACAACACGCACGTGTTTTGCTGGGCCGTGCGTATGGCTGCACCCTTGTGCCGCTCTGCTGAGCAGGTGCGCGCAGCTGCTGACAGTATAACTAGTACTGCAACTACGTGGTAAGTAACTCATGCTCATGCACGTGTTCGCACAACTCTACGCACGCTCTGCTGACCAGGTTGGCGCGCTGCGCACGCGCATCGGCGCACTCCGCGAAATGGCGGGCCTTCCTTCCTGGCCCGCCGCCTCCGCTGGCACCACCAGCGGCGCCGCCGCCAGCAGGTGCGTGAGCCAGCGCTCGTTTTCAGAAAGTTATGGACGTTATGTTGAGTTACTGCTATCCATATACACCTGCTGTATATCTGAAAATATATTTTGAACTACGTGAACACGTTCATGTTGTGTACACAGGTATACATATATGCTATACTTCGAAGTAGACAACATTGGTACTGTTCTTCAAGTTGGCGGAGGTGTTGCTCGTGGTTTGTCGTGACAAAGTAAAAAATGGTCGTTGTCAGTCCCTGCCCATGCGGCCATGTGGTGGTGCCGGAGTGGCTCGCTGCTGCGCTGGCGCGCCTCTCGGTGTGCGGCAGAGGTGTTGCTCACGGTGCGCCGCCGCCAGCAGGTGCACACTCGTTGTTGTGAGGCTGCGCCTGTGCTTGGCGGGGAGGTCGGTACCGCCTAGTGCCAAAGTTGTTGCCCGGGTCACTGGGCAGTCAGAGTCACAGCCGCGCTTTTTCACTAGTGAAGTGTAATCGTCACTGCAGCGAGCACTGCTGCAGGCGCGCCTTATCGGGCTCCCAGAAACCGCTCAGCTCATGGCGTGATCGCCGCTTCAAGTAAAAGTGACTGTATGCTTTTCATGCGGGTTTCGCAGGGAGCGCTGCCGGGGGGGCTCTGTCGCTGCCGGTGGCGGTCATCTGCAGCGGGCATGCGACGCCTTCGATGAGGTGAGTCTGGGACAGTGCACGTGCGCGTGCGTCTAACAGCAGTCGTTGCAGCGGTGACTTTGGTGCACTCAGTAATGTAGGTAAAGGGTGTGTATGCCAGGCGTACATTGCCATCTTACTTCAGAAGTAATACTGTAGTACTAGCTAGCAACGTGGGTCTGGAAAAGTGCGCGTGCGCGTGCGTCTAACAGCGGTAGTTCAAGCAGTAACTTTGGTGCACTCGGCAATGCGCTGCGGGGTACATGGCTTTTATGCTGTGCATTGTACCACTAGCTAGCAACAGGGGCCAAGCTTGTTTGGTCAGGCCTCTTCCACTCATGCACATGCCATGTGCACAGGGCTTGCCGCGTCATCAGCGGAGTTCAATAAAAGTACACTGTACACATGGCTTACACGTTTGCACGTACAATGCCGCAATTATAGATACGCCCTGACCCATGTCACCGCACCTGTGGGACATGCGTGCTGCCTTTGCTGTGGCTGGCTGCTGGGGCGCAGGTGCCGCTGGCATGCGCGGCGTCGCCACTGGGCAGGCACCACGAGGTCTACTCCGCCGCCACCACGCTGTGAGTTGCACGCGGCAGGCCGTTTGCAATGCACACGCTGCAGCAGCGCGGTACATGTACATACTTTGTGACGTACAACGGTGTTTGAAAGCACCCACCCATTCAAACATGGGTCGGGCAAAGCAGCCACACCTGCCTCTGCACAGTGTGCGTTTCGACTATTTGTGAAACTGCAGTGCGCACTTCGCCCCTGGAGAGTGGCGGCAGAGTGTAAGCACGCCTTTCAGGTGGTGGCAGCGGCCGACCAGCGCTTTACACTGCGGGCCCAGCAAACACTTGCGGGTTTTAGATGTGCACTTTGGCACCCTGAGCTGTGCAGCAGAGTGACAGCATTGTCACCTGGCATTTTTGTGGGCTAGAAGGACCCGCTCCTGCCCCCACATAAGTAGCCCATTTTTGCAGAAGGGTTTGAGGTTGCCAGGTTTCCTTGCTGCTGCCGCCGCCGCCGCTGTTGGCACATGGGTTAAAGCCACCCATTATTGCCCGCACATCAGGAGCACGCACTTGCAAATCACCCCACAGGCTTCGTCCTGGCATTTTTGTCCCAGCCATGGCAGTATCTGCGTTTAGCAACCTTTCATGTTTCTTTCACTTACGGAGGTGTTTGAGGTTGCCAAATTTCGCTGCCTGCCGCTGGTGGCGCCACTGTGCGCTGACACGCCATGCACACGGGCAGCCGCACGCACACGCCTCTACCCGCCCCTGCCGCCGCCGCCGAATTGCACATGCAATTTGGCTCACTCATGGCGCCTACCGGTTGTGCTGCTACAGCACTCGCCTTCCAGTCCCCCCTCCGCTCCTCCTCTGCCCAACCGCTGAAACCTCCGCCATGTACTTCAACTGCTTTTGAAGTACATTACAACTTCAACAGCAACACAAACCACACGCTGCTGCCAACCTAAACAGGCCTGGCAGCACCACCACGCTTACCAGCCGCACCCGCCCTGCTCTGCTCCCTGCTGCTGCCGCGCCGCCCAACTTCAACAAAAACTTCAACTGCAACTTCAACTGTAACTTCAAATCTCCTCGCCCAGCTCTGCCGCCACGAGCGCGAGCCCCCTCAGCGACGCCGCCGCCGCCCCCGGCCGCGGCAGCCGCTGGGAGTGACCCGCTGCACTACTTCAGCTTGAAACACTTCTTGTTGGACTTGAACTACTTGGGTCTCCGCAGGAGCGGCAGACACTCTCATCTGCCCCGCCCACAGCCCTCTGGAGTCAGCTTGCGGCAGCTGAAGACAGCCCCCCGCCGCCGCCCCTGTCGCCGAACGGGTAAACTCAGCTGCGGTGGCAGTGGGGGCGGGTGCTGCACCCGCTGCCGTGGCACAGCCCGCCCCTGCAACCCTGGCTGCGGACAACAACTCGGGTCTGCGCGGCGCGGGCGAACTGGCGAGCTTCAGCCCTTCGAAGAATTCGCTCAGCTGCTGTGTGTAAGCAGGGGGCAAGTAGGGGAGAGACTACCCTACTTACCCCGTCTTGTAACGGCTCGCGGCAGCCCCGTGCCTATGGGTGCCGTGTGCCGTGGCGGCACAAACCAGCGGCTGCGAGGCGAGGAGCGCGTTGCGGCAGCGTGTGCATGGCGGCTGCCACTACGCCAGCGCTGGGGTTGCCGCTGCTGGTGCCCTTCCCCCGCGCCACTCCCCCGCCGAGGCTGCGTGCGGCACGCTGCGGCGCAGGCAGCAG
This sequence comes from Ophiocytium majus, assembly GCA_032358315.1. Taxonomy (NCBI): domain Eukaryota; class Xanthophyceae; order Mischococcales; family Ophiocytiaceae; genus Ophiocytium; species Ophiocytium majus. The sequence continues at coordinate 7,520 of JAULBY010021931.1, read as the reverse complement.
CAGCCCTCAAGAGCACTGTGCCCGGATTGAAAGCGGGCTCGCGAGTGACGCTGCTGTGATGTGGTGGCGGCGCCAGAGGGCGTGTTGTGGCGCACAGGCGACGGGTGCCGCTGTAAATGTGTCTGCGGCAACGGCCGCCACGAACTACCCAGTGATTTTTTCCCCCAATGTTTGGCAGATATTTAATGGTGTTGATTATGGAATTGTCAGCGTGTTGCCCATAACATGTTCTTGGGTGGCACAAGGAAGTTGGTGCCGCAGGGCGCCCTACCCCCTGGCATGAGTGCGAATGCATGGCATTGGCGCCAACGGGGGCACTGCAGCGTGTAAGCGGGTGTTCGCTCGCTCTCTCCCCGTTCCATGGCACACTGTGAAGGCCCCAGCATTGCAGGTCGCACGGGCAGAAGTTGCTGGTGCCCTTCGCTGGAGTGACCTTGTCACGGCCGGCATGGCGCGCACGGTGCTCACTCACCAATATACACACACCTGTGAATGAACACTCATGCCTGTACTACGTAGTACATGTGTAAAGTGTTCATCTGCGTGAGTTGTTTGCCCACCAATGCATGCATGAACACGCGCCCCCACACAGCGCGTACGTGCATGCATGTCAGCCGGCCGCGCACACAGCTTTGAATGAACATCCATGCATGTGAAGCGTTCACGCGCGTGTGACGTGTTCATTCAGCCATGCATGAACACGAGCCCCCACGCAGTGCCTACGTGTATGCATGTCACCCGGCCGCGTCCTGTGTGATCAAGTGCATGGTAGTACCGTGTAGGCCGCTACGGCCTGAGTGATATTTGTTTTGGCATGCTTCAGCCGCACCCTGTGCACAGGGCCTCCCGCGCCCAAGCGGAGTTAAGTGCAACTACATGCATGTGACCACATGTAGACCATTCATTAGACTAGTGCTCTGGCAACATGCCAGGCTCCCCTTAGAGTGCGCAGTGCTGAGCATTGCCAGCTTTTTCGCTACCTATCTGATCCCTTGTCTGGTCACGCACACCGCGTGCGAAGGGCTTTCCGCGCCCTAAGCGGAGTTTAATACTACAGTAGGAGTAACAGAACCTGCGTGCGCTCATATGTACTCCTGGCCTCCAGCACGTCCATGGCAGCACCCGCCCCCTCGCGACATCGGCGCGCCCTCTGCAACTGCGTCGCAGCCCCCATACGTGTGCCACCTTTCGCACTGTCGAGGCTTCCAGGACATTCCTGCGACGCATGTGTCAGAGAGTGCATCATAGTGCGCTGGCGGCTTGAGGCATGCCAATGCGCAGGCAGCACATGAGCGTGCAGTGTGTGCCTGCGTCACACAGCACATTATGTGCATCAAAAACAAATAAATTGCGGCACTGATTGCGGTGCCCCTTTTGACACATGCGAGCAGCGCTGCATATGCACGCGCGCCTGAACCACGCCATGCCTTATTTAATTTACAGCCATGTTGAGAAAATTATTGTCATGTGAAAAAAAAATAAAAAAAATTGAAGGTTCTAAGGTTGCGCCGCACACACACGCGCGCATGTGCCCCACCCATAATTGAGGCGGCAGCAGCCCTGGGGGGTGCATGGATGAATACAGCAGCCACAGGCAGCAAGGGGCGCGGAGCACAAACAATTCATGTGCACACGCACCATCAGAGGAGCCTCTGAGCGCGCCATGTTCGGGGGTTGGCGCCGTGCCACACCTTGGTATTGAAAACGGAATGGTTTTTTAACTGTAATAAACCACGTGGAAACAATACACAGGAACACCCCCATAGCAGTCTCGAGGCCCCACGCCCTTACTGTGTGTGCCAGCTCGCGGGCCAAGCTGCTGCTGAGCACTTCACGTGGTGGGCGCTGCAGCCGCAGCAGCCCCGCCGCAGGCACACAGCGACTCCCAGGTGCACACTGCAGTGCCGTCCCCCCTTCCCACACCAGCAACCGCACCGCTGCCGCCACCTTAACGCCGACTGTGCGTGCGCCATAAGAAAGCGCAATGCCGCCACCGCAGCAGTCCTCGACAGCGGGGCCAACAGCGCCACGCTTCACAATGCACTCTCGGCACTATGCACGGCGCCTGCTGGCTCCGTGCAGCCAGCGATAAGCTCGTGCGCACTCCAGCGCCGCCGCCAACAGCGGTCCTGCAAGTGTGTCAGCTGCTGCGCAGCGCCTGCGTGTGGCCCCCGCTGGCTGTGCATGATGTGCCTGTCCGCTGCCAAGTAGCCAACATGCTGAGGTGCTTCAGGCATGCCAATGCAGCCGTAACGGGCTTCACGTGCCCCCCCCTCCCCCACCCTCCAACAGCACCTCCCAGCAGCAACCGCCGCAGCACCAGCTCAGAACATTTCGCTCCCCTGTTGCCTCCCATAAACACTTCACCGCCAGGCGCGTGCAGTCTGCGGCCACCCACCCCACCTCTCCCTCGCCCCCATCCCCCCACAAGCGACACGCCGCCTACAGCTCGCCACCACCTGCTCCAGCGCCACCGCCTCCGCTGCCGCCGCCGCTGCCGCCGCCGCCGCTCAGCTTGGCCGCCATGGCCGCGCGCGCCTCTCGCAGCTTGCGGAGGCGGTCGCTGGTGCCCTGCGGCGTGGCGGCAGCGGCGCCAGGCACGGCTGCCTGCGCGGTTTCCGCCGCTTGCGGGGCGCCCGCCGTGGTGCCTGGCACCTCGGCAGCTGCTGCGGCTGGCGCGGAGGCCAGCTGCGCTGCTGTTGCTGCCGCCGCCGCCGCTTCCGCCGTCTTACGCTCTGCAGCGGCGTTGGCGGCGGCAGCGGCAGCGGCGGCTGCGGCATCGGCCTCCCGTCGCTTCCGGTCCGCTTCCGTCGCCGCGGCTGCTGCCTGCGCGGCAGCCGCGTTGCGCTCCGCTTCCGCTGCCGCTGCTGCATCAGCCTCCTGCTTCTGTCGTTGCACCTCCGCCGCAGCAGCCTCTGCCGCTTTGCGCTGCCGCTCCGCTTCAGCGGCGGCAGCAGCTTCTGCTTCCTTTCTCTTGCGCTCGGTTTCTGCGGCGGCGGCTGCAGCCTCAGCTTCTTTTTTCGTGCGCTCTGCTTCCACTGCGGCTGCCGCTTCAGCCTCCTGCTTCTGTCGTTGCACCTCCGCAGCAGCAGTCTCTGCCGCTTGACGCTGCCGCTCCACTTCCGCCGCCGCGGCAGCTTCTGCCTCCTTTCTCTTCCGCTCCGTTTCAGCGGCGGCGGCAGCAGCCTCCGCTTCTTTTTTCTTGCGCTCTGCTTCCGCTGCCGCTGCCGCTTCAGCCGCCTCCTTCTGTCGTTGCACCTCCGCAGCAGCTTCCGCCTCTTGCTTCTTGCGTTCCGCTTCCGCAGCTGCCGCTGCCGCAGCACCTTCGGCCTCCTGCTTCCGTTGTGCCTCCGCAGCGGCCTCCGTCTCCAATTTTCGCCGCTGCTCCGCGTCGGCTGCCACAGCCGCTGCCGCCGCCGCTTCTGCCTCCTGCCTCTTCCGCTCAGCTTCCGCGGCCGCCGCCGCTGCCTCCACCTCTCTCTTCTTGCGCTCCACTTCCGCTGCCGCAGCAGCCTCAGCCTCCTTCTGCTGTTGCGCCTCCGCCGCAGCAGCTGCCTCTGTCCGCCGCTTCTCGGCCTCGGCCGCCGCCGCCGCTTCCGCCTCCAGTCTCTTCTGCTCCGCCTGCGCCGCGGCTGCCGCTGCTGCGTCCGCTTCTCGCTGCTTGCGCTCTCCCTCTGCCAGCGCCGCTGCCGCTTCTGCCTGTCGCTTCTGCTCTGCCACCTCCGCGGCCGCAGCTGCAGCCTGCCCCGCACAGCAGCAGGTGGCGGCAGCACGCTGTGTTATTGTGAGCAGCACTACCGTCTTGTTCTGAAGTAGTCGCCCTACTGTGGGCGCGTCCCAAGGGACTTGCTCCCCACACTGCTGTGCGTTGTCAGTCATACCGAATGCCACGGTAGCATTATTCACCTACAGTGCAGTTGTGATTCAGTGCGCTTCGACTGAGTGCGTCATGCGGTTTAGTGCGGGGTGCACACACATGATTGTGTGTAAAAAATAGACAAAGCCCCATTAGGGTCAGTGCGGGTCTTGCTTGAGTGCGGGGTGCTAGGGAGGTGGCACTACCCCGCACTAAATCGCGAGTGCATTGTACCTCAGAAGTAATTGTTTGGGTGGCTCTTGAAGTGGCAATGCCCCCCCCCCAGGTATCGGACCCTCCCAAAGTTGCAGCCCGCTGACCATGTCAAAACCAGGCGGCACAAGACTAGCTCTTGTGCGCACCCCATGAAAACTTCCGGCAGCATGTAGCATGGCGCCAGCGACCGCGCCGCCTCTCCAGTGGCTGCACTACCATCCACACCACCCGCACACACATAAAATCCTTGCAGCAACACTTACAGCAACAAGTAACTTGGGCGCTAGCCGTTCCAACACCCTTCCACCCAGCACTGACAGAGGAACAGTGGAAGAAGTTGACAATTGGTTTACAGAACAAGGCGGAACAGCGTCGTCAATGCTTTTGGGATTTACCAGGACTACGTGTATTCCAAGTAAGTGTGGCAAAAAGGACTGCCCGGACTGAGCTGCAGATACACCAAATGGTATGATGGGTAAGTGAGCACTTTCAAAGGGTAGCGGGGCCCACCTGGGCCTCCGCCGCCGCCCGAGAGAACAAGCTAAAATGGCATCATCAACGAAATCCTCTTGTTAATTATCAAAAAGGCTTGCATTTTTGAAAGAAAATGCAGCACAAAGTAACGCTGGAACTGAGCTGCATCCACACACACACCGGTATGTAATGGGAAATGTAATTTTGAAACATCAAAATTACATATGTCATGACAATTCCTTGGGGTATATATACCAAATCTGTTGGATATGCAAAAGGTATTATAAAATAGCTAGTAAAAACCTGCAAGCAAGAAGGCTGTGCCATCAAGTAATAATACTATCGCCCAAAAGTTGTCTGACTATCAAAATCATGTTCGTCGGCATGCAAGTTTCAAATCATTGTTGTTGTTTTTGCAGCTCGTTCTTTGGCATATGTTTCGAAAATTTAAGCATTGCCTCTGAATTTTCAGCAATAGACTATTTATTTTGTGACGAAGTCATAACCCGGGGGACCAAACAGTGGTGCCAGATCCATTAAATCAAAAGATTATTTCTCTGCAATATGATTGAAATATGTAGATCATTTCTTTTTATTGTTTTATTCTTAATCACAGTTTAAAAATGCCAAGCAAAGCGACGCTAATAACAAAGGCCCCGGTGAACGGCGGCCGCAACTATAACGGTCCTAAGGTAGCGGAATTCCTCACCAAGTCGCCTTTTTACCACATGAGGAGATCCTTATTGATCTAATAGCAATCCAACAACAATCTTAAAATCTAATGAATTTGGCGAACTTGTGAAAGAAACCTAAAACGCTGCTGAGCCCAGATACTGCCGTGGCTGGGGCCAAATGCCAGGCCGAAGCCTGTGGCGTGATTTGTCCACCTGGTGAAAAGCGCCAGACAGCCCCCACACCTTGTAATTTGGCGACTTTGTAATTTAGATTTAGGTATTTTTTTTATTGGAGATTACTAATACTGTAATGTAATACCTACTTTCAAGTCCGAAGTTTCAGGCAACATTATTGATCGTTGTCCAGTACCACGAGCTTCTAGTGGATTTGCATAAGCCATTCCTGTAACTACAAGATCGGGTTGTAATGTATATACATTTATCTGAAAAAAAAGAATCTATGTTAAAGCAATAATAGCAGAGGTCTCATTGAAGAAATTAAATATGGCCCGAATAGAACTTCCTGGATTTTGCCCGAAACGTAATATGAATAGATCCTTAACTCCTTACTACTATTTTGAATATGGTAAGGAAAAACAACATCTTCAACTCCCAAAATAATGATTAGAACCTCTGATATGTGGGCGGTTGTAAATTGTTTAATAAACAGGCTGATTCCTCCCTAGAGCCCCGATCGACGGGGGAGTTTGGCAGAAACAAAGTTTACTGTAAGAAAAGTTCATCCTTTCGTACTAGCTGATCGTGATCAAATGAAAAAAGAAATCTCACACTCTTCATTTTTATACAACTACATCTTACTATAATTGATTTGATTTGACTTATTTTATTATTATTTTCATACCTCGTTTTAATCAAGTAAAACTTCTTAATCGCAAGCAAAAATTATACAGCCTAATTGATTACATGTCGAGTAAGCACTGACCGTTTTTTTTGCAAAAGTAAAAAAGCCATAATAAAAACCTGTTTGGTTTTTAGTATGGCTATTTTGAAAGAAAAAAAACCTTTTGCAAATCCAACAGATTTGGTATTTATACCCAAGCAATTGTCATGATATTTTATGGTGTTGTTGCAACCGTGTTTCTGCTCAAAACAATGTTTTTTATCTTATTTTCGATTAGATTTTGTCTTATGAAATCATTAATTACAGCAAAGAAATGTAAATCTTGTTAATGAATAAAATCGAGTTTTTATCTTTTATATTTCGATTAGATTTAGATATCAAAACATGATGGCTTGTCACATATTTTGTTGCTTTCTCAATTTCAATTTTCAATGAAATCGGAATTAGCTCCAGCTGCAACATTTTTCATCCCTGGTTTTACCTTGTAAAACTGTTACAGGTGCACCAGAAGCTGTTCCAGTTGTTGGGCCTCCTGTAGTTGAACTGTTAAGAGGCGGGCAAAGTGAACACACCCTGGACGACGGAACGGTTCTACGACGCCGTCGACGGAATTCCGTCGCGACGGTTGGCCAGATTCGTCGCGTCGACGGCGTCGTGCCTGACCGGCAGTCACTCCGTCGTATACGTGACGCCGTCGTGCGCTGGGCCTGGTCATTCCGTCGTTGCCACGACGCCATCACGGCAGAGGGCCGACAGGATCCGTCGTTCCGTCGACGATCCGTCGACGGTCCGTCGCCCGCTGCTGAGCTCTGCACAAGCAAGCCTTAGGCGGCCGGCAGCATGCCTCCACGACGGCCATGGACGACTCCGTGGGCAGCAGCTCGGCCGACGATGGCGACGGTGGTGGCAGTGCTGGGGGTGCCGCCACGAGTGCCAGTAGCCGCGCCCGGTACAGTAGTGCTACAACCCTTACAGCCTTTGGCCCCGGGCGGGGCCCTCCTCACTTTCTATCGCAGGGCGCCGGCAGGAACTTCAGCCCGGCGGGGTGCAGCATGCTGCTGGCACGGGCACACCAGCTACTGCCAACCAGGATGCTGATGCTGCTGCCACGGGCACGTCAGCCGTGGTAGCCAAGCCTTCTGTGGACGAGCCGCCTGAGCACGTGAGGGGACGCTGTGGGCTCGTTGGTGGTCCCGCAAGGCGTTGTCCGGTATGGGCCGAGCCGGCCAGCTCGTGTACCACTGGGCCGTGCGTGTGATCAATTAATATTATTATTAAAGGGCATGAGGTTTTTTTGTGACGGCTGTGCACACCCAACAACGAAAAGGTGTGCTGAGCGACAGCACACAGGCGCGATACGGATGTCGCACAGGCAGCACGAGAATTGTTGTTTGGCAACTGAATGAGGCAGGTGGCGGAGAGGGTAGTGTGGCGCCAT